>REGL01000556.1:63567-74403 GCA_004194395.1 Aurelia aurita complex sp. Pacific | reverse complement strand
TCTTAGCTTGCGCTATGGTACTTCCTTGCCTTTGACAGCCGGCCACAGGCAGGCCTGGCTGCGAGGAGAGCAAATAATTCTTGCTCTTAGGTTGTGCTGTGGTAAGTCCTTGCATTTGACAATGAGTCACAAGCAAGCCTGGCGATGAGGAAAGCCATTAGCTCCTTGCTCTTAGCTTGCGCTATGGTACTTCCTTGCCTTTGACAACCGGCCACAGTCAGGCCTGGCTGCGAGGAGAGCAAATAACTCTTGCTCTTAGGTTACGCTATGGTACTTCCTTGCCTTTGAATTGAGTCACATGCAGGCCTGGCTATGAGGAAAGCCATTAGCTCTTGCTCTCATACAGGCTTCCTTCAGATGCTGGAAGCCAGTTATAGATTGCTCCTCTGAATTTCCAGAACAGTAGCAAATTGCTCTCTATGAGATCTCGCGTTTCTTTTTTTCTATATATTCATTTAGAAATTTCTCCCCTGAACATTATTAGAGTGAAGCACGGGATTTCCTACTCACTTATCTTTGATTAATTTAGTCCACAGATACAGCCGAGTTCCAAGTCCTTGTCACATTCTATGATGCAGCCAATGCCTGGTACTTTGGAAGTACATGGAAAGGACCATTGTTGCCTGCTGGGGACGTAATTGGTAATAAAGCTAAAGTTGTCCTGGATGAACCATTGTATTTCCACTCAAGTATAAGGGACTACACAATTGTTCTCGTCATTGAGATTGCAGTAGCAGATGGAAATACATATCAAAGTATTGGTTGGTCGATGCTGAGAATATTTTCAAATGTTGACAAGTTGCCAGACACTAAATCAAATGCCTCAGTATTGCAGCAAAGGTAATCTTCTTAAAGGCACACTTTCATGGCACTGATTAGCCAAATAAGACAATGACAGATCATAATTTTGCTAGCTTCAGTTCATGGGGATGATAACGTTCTGACTCTCTTTATTCTTGAAGAAAGCATAACCCAAGAGCATCATTATGGCTTGGCAGTTGTCGAAAGCTTGATATTCTCTTGGTGATTTTTCTTCAACCGCTAGGCAATCGCATTCATGTCTGTGTGTCCTCAAGCCTAAGTCAAATTTGGCTATATTTCACTAAACCTATCATTTAGGTGCTTAGTTCTAATTATTCTGCATTCTAAGATGAAATAAACTGAAGTTTCTTTGACTCGCACGAATTGAGAACCATGAATATGTTATTTAGCAGATCCTCAGTCGATCTCTTGAAAGTCTAAACCAGATTCCACGCAATGACCTCTTTATTTAAGCTGTACGCAATCTGGAAGAAGGTAGGAGGCTCATATTAACATATTTATGCACATTCAAGTGTTTTCATTTATATTTTCTCTTTCTAGATTAACATTATACCATGGCTCACCATCTGGATTACTGCTTCTCCCTGAACCAATTGAAGGTAAACACCACTTCCTATGGACTGTGTACTTATTAAGATAATGATTATAAATATAATGTATAGCCTTTGATATTATGATTAGACGTTTCGGTGTAATTTTAATATTTTGGGCAAAAAATTATATTTCTCATCTATCATCATTATCTTTATATATGTATTTAAAGAATAATAGTCACTTGCACAAACAACGGATTGCTGCATATTCTTTTTCAATCCAGCGAGCGAGATTAGCCCGCTGTCCGCTGTCTGCTGTTGGTCTGGCTATGTAGAGGGGCCACCATGTGGCTAACTCACGGCTGCGGTGCGCGGACTCGCGAGCTCGCGGCTGGGAAGCATTTATCCAACAAACAACAACAAAAGTTCTCCAACAAAAGATAATGAGTTCTTCCTACCTACGTCAATGGACGACATCGGTTTATTGCTGACAATGCAGAAATCAATATTTCAAATCATCTACCTTTTGAACTATTACCCAACTGTAAATTCCAAACACAATATACGTTTCCTTAGCGATAATCATTCAATTCATCTATGAAATTGACCTCGCTACAATCGCATTTGGTACAAATACTAATCAGCAGCACTCGCTGACTGATGTTATATCTAGTATATTAATTATTCATGACCTTGTTAACGCTACTACTACTTCTTGCGCTGCCACTCCCATGCTTCTTAAACTAAGGCTGATAATGTCACAGCGCAAAACAGGACTTGGTATAATATTACCTTGATCTGCCTTGATCTTGCTATTACGTCGGTCTCAGTTGAACCATGATTGAACTAACAGTCTAGCTTTGTCAAGACCAATTCTAAATACCTGATCGTTTGTCTTTTAGAATACGCTGGGCTGCAACCAATCGCAGATTGTGGGATAACATACTCACTGCAATCTCATTTCGCATTGGAAGAAGTCCTGCATCTTATTCCAGAGAATGTTTTAATAAGTGGTGATGACAGAATACCTGGGGTATCTGAAGTTGGAGCTGACTCAGGTGGGTATTTAAAATGGCTCTGTGGTCGAAGCGTTCATTTTGCTTTTTGATAACCCATATTACATTGACTTTTCATCTTTTTTTCAAATGAAAGCCTTTTTTTAGATTAATCTAGTTTATACTTCAAATTGGAACGAACCAAAAATCAGATCTTTTATTACTTATGAGATATCAGTGAATTTTTACCGTTAAAAAAGAAAGGAGCCACTAAACAGACTGCAGAAGACATTGTCAGATACCTAAAACAATGGTGTTTACAGATTTGTTCACAGTTTGGCGACGGAGCCCCTTTAAAGGGACTGGGTGACGTAAGGTAAGCAAACTTCGTGCGAAACGACGATTTTACCTTTTTGACAGACAATATTATACGGATTTTACGCTGTTTTCTCAAAATGAAAGTATCATTTTGAAGGTGGACTTTAGAATTTCGGAGAGAAACAAGCAAAATATTCATATGTTGTAAGATTACAGAGATATCGATAGATTTCCAAGAGTACCTTTCTTGTGGATTCACCCCATCCACCAAAATTTATGCAGAACACAATGGACACGTGCGGCAAGTAATATACACTTACCTCACATAAGTATNATGGACACGTACGGGAAACAATATAGATCATAGAGATAACTGGTTTGTTTAAAGTTTGGCAATGGAGCCTCTTTAATGCTTGATTTACCGATTCAAGGTCTGAAAACTATTTATGCAAAAATCTGTTTCTTACGAAGTTTTTATTTGTCAATTTGATTCCCCTTCTACATCCCTATCTTTGCTCTCACGCCGAATTTCCAAAATTCTGTTCAACAAATGTATTTATGCCATTTAACTGGAAAATATTTTTATTCTCCAAAAATGTCAGTTTTCAGGAAATTTTTTTGAAAAACCGCTCTGCAAGAATGTCCTTGAAAATTTGACCCTTTCCCTTTAATGGCTGAGAATAATTACATTTATCCTTATCAACCAAGACCCACCTAAGCCTTGAAGTTTTTACATGAAAGGGAATTTTTGGGGCGTATAGCTCTGAAATTTTCTTCTTCACTCTCAAAATATTAATCAATGCACTGATACCGTAGATCATTGGTCTTTGTCCGATTTGCTGATTGAAATCAAATTAAGACTTTAATTGAATACCAATCCATCAACTTTATACATGAAGGAAATTTTTCCATTTCATAATTCAAGGGCTAAATTTTGCATTGGTATACTTCATTTTAATGGTTTTAATCAGGGAGATTTTAATCATGAACGCTGCGCTATGAACTTTATCATTTTGATTTTGTCACTAAAAGAATTACGAGTCTTCGTTTTTAGTTCAGATTCTAATGTTATCATTTTTCAGGTGGCGGACTGATTGATATCCTGAGACGTCCTAAGTTGCAAAAATTGTGGCCGTGTTATCTGAACAAGGTAGAGAACCTCTTTTACAGTCTGTCTCAAATGAGTTTTCACGTGAGGTTTGCAATATTACAAAATTAATCATGGAAAACACTTCAATTGCTTTTATTCACAGGCATTTTTACGTGACGTCTAATTGAGACAAACATTAGTTTATTGTCTGCTCGAAGCACCCTCATGGGGTCCTTTGCCGAAGAAAAATTGTACTTCCATACACTATACGTTATATCTTCTGAAATCTCATCATTTTGTAAAGATTTTCAATTACATTTGGGTTGTGTGTTTTCAGTGTTTTACGATTGTAATTTCTTTCAGCTCTGTATATATCTATTTCCAACTGTGGAACAATTTGAAGAGAAACTTTGCAAGGCTGTCAATGAAGATAGACGTCTTAAGGTACGTAGGACTATTTTGTATTTGTTTCTACCTAGCATCCGAAGGTTTAGGAGACCAAAAGCTAGCTTATCGAAGCATCAATTCCTCTTGCAACATCGTAATTCATGTTGCCTAGACTTTCTGATAGTTTGTGACTCTCCTCACTCTAGGTCAGCAGGTTTCGTAGGTCAGCAGGCTTTGGCAGTGGAAAGGTGATTTAGGCCCCGTCCACACGTATCCGGATCTTTTTGAAAACGCATCTTTTTCTTTCCTTTTTGGGTTCGCGTCCACGCGGAGACGACGTTTTCTGTCACCTAAAAGGAAGCTTTTCAAAAATGCTTCCCAGAGTGGATCTTTTTGAAAAGGCCGTTTTCCTGTTCTCGTGTGGACGGCCGAAAACGGAGCTTTTCGAAAACGCTGACGTCACATCATCGATTTACTGCAGATCAGAGCATGCGCTAGGGTCTTTAGGGATCAGGCGAGGGCATTTTATTAAGCTACGTATGCTCATAGCCGACATTGGTAGGTTTGGAATGTGGCAGCGTTTTTGTGTGGACGGGGATATTTCGAAAACGCTCCTCGTGTACATGGAATAAAAAAATAATCGTTTCCGCATACATGTGGACGTAGTCTTAGTGTAGTGGTGAGCTGTGCGGTTGAACATTTCACCTGAATAGAACTAGAGCCCCCACACATAACATGAAGATCAGGAAAATTGGTCGCGGACCCGATTTCTGTGATCGAAGGGCGTGACCCGAGGCTACAAAATTGCAAAATGAATTTCATTATTTTACTTATCAAAATGTGCAACAAAAAGTTAGCTGTCTGCACCCGTCTACAGGCAGAAGAAATATTGAGTACCATAAGGATGATTTTATGGTTAAATTTGTATCAATTTTTTGTTTGTCTCTTCTGTCCGCTAATAGGATGCCGCCACATGAATTGTACAGTTTCCAGTTTCTCAATACGTTTTAACCATTTGCTGTATTTCTCAAAGCACTAGACTGTATAGCATTACGTGATTGTTGCGGTATCCAGTAAAATTTTCTCGTATTCATTTGACAACTTGCTTGATGTTGAATTGCTGGCAAAAAGGCATAAATCTTCATTTTCGTTATAAATTATCAATTTTATGCATTATTCTAAATATTCAGCATGGAATCGAACAAGATGGTTCAGAAGTTACCGTTGCAGAGAGAAGGTTACTGGTAGGTGCCTTTAGTTGTTTTGGCGGAATAGAGGGTATGACAAAACTAGTTGATGCACTATGCATACTGCTAAATGAATTGGATTGGAATCAAGAAATGTTTGACAAATCATTGAAATCGTGAGCGCAATGGATTCTACAGACGAGATTTAAAGCAGTCTGTCCCCTATTGTTCTAAACCTTAGTTACTGCTTTATTTAAACTGGAGCTAAATTCATGCATCACCGAGTCTCTATGACCCTGATTTCTTTGGATAAAGCGAATTAGCACAAGCTTCTGGAATATACAATGAAGATCTTTATTGATTCAAATTTTCATTCATCGAAGTGGACAGCAGTTGAAAAAAATTACTGATTTCATTGAACAAGAAGAGTGGCTCAGTTGCGCAGACCCTACTTTTTCCCCTCTTCAATTTCTGAATGAGTCTGCACGCAGGCTAGCCTCGTAACGATTCATGTTAGATATGTCATGGAATTTTGAAAGATAATTGCTTGATAAAGACTTTGCTATGTAGAAAATGAACTTGCGGCGTTTCTCTTTTGAAATTAATTAGATAGTATTTGTTCTCATGGCGACTCAAGGGAGAAGTAGGAGTCTATGTATTAGAGAGGAGGCGTTAGTTAGAGGGGGCACTGAATAGAGCTTTTGTGGTAAACAGGCACTCAGAATCGGGTAACTTAAAGAGAATCAACGGAGATAAAAGCCCCGTTCGGAAGGAGTCAGGGTATTCTATTATTAGCCTATGGTATTTGATGATNTCTACCGTTTTCTCAATGTGCCTTCTTTTGGCAACTTAGATTTTTTCTGCGAAGCGTACAGTGCCATTTTCAGAAGACTTTGCAGACTTCAGGGCCCTGGGCCCTTCAGATGCCCAAAAGAAGATGCCTTTGGAAGAGCGTAGATCTCACGATAAAGTTGCAACGGCCTAAATCTATCGCAGCTGCGGTCAAGATTTTATGCTGCAGTCATAAATTTTGGTAGCTATGCGTTGCTAGGGGGCATATTCCCTTCATGCATTGCGTGAAATGAGGTCCGCCATCTTTTCCGTAATCGTCTATTATAGTTCTGAAATTTGCTTGTTCAATCTCAAGTTTTATTCGAAAAACTGATACTATAGATCATTGGTAAGATTTTAATTAAATAACAATCCATCAACTTTATGCATGAAGGAATTTTATCCATTTCATATTTCAAGGGCTATATCTAGCATTGGTATACTTCATTTTAATTATCATTTTGATTTTTTTGTAAGAAGAATTACGAGTCCTCGTTTTTAGTTCAGATTCTAATGTTATCATTTTTCAGGTGGCGGGCTGATTGACATCCTGAGACGTCCTAAGCTGCAAAAATTGTGGCCGTGTTATCTGAACAAGGTACATAATCCCTTTTTACAGTCTGTTTTAAATGAGTTTTAACGTGAGATTTGCTATACTGCAAAATTAAGTCCGACCACTACCTAGCATAGGGCTCAAATCTTTCAAATCTTTGAAAAGGTGGGTGTAAAATTGTATTCCATTTTTCTCTGAATTGAATGGCTTAAAAGGAATTTATAGTAATTTGCTGTAAATTTTCCGTGGAAATTTTTTGAGATCTTGATTTTTTTTTTCAAAATGACCCGGCAATTTGATGATTTTGAAAAAAATGACTGAAAATTTTGAAAACATTTAAATCATCCTAAATCCTAGACAAAGCGAGGAAAAATCATATAAATCCCAAGAAAACCATATTTTATGAAGGCCTACACTGTGGTGAAAAGCAGAAATCAGTATCCTTTGGCTTAGGATTTAGAAATTTGATGGCTCCATAGCCTCAAATTTGGTAAATGCCGCCATTTTGAAACAAGTCAAGATATCACTAAATTTCCACAGCAGATTTACAGCAAAAAACGCCATTTAATTCAAAGAAAACTGTAATAGAATTTTACACCGACCATTTTAAAGATTTGGATACTATGTTACACTACCTACATTTAGTTACTGATGAGGCCGCAGGAGTGAGGCGAGACCTTCGACAATATAAACAGTGTAAGTGTGAGTGTTTGAAAAATAAATAGCAAAAAAACTAAAACACAATTATAGTCTAGGATATGACACTGGAGATGAAATTAAAACTTTAGCAGGTTTTGCTAAAAGAAGAAATACAAAATTAATCATGCAAAGCATTTCAATTGTTTTTTTTCACAGACATTTTCACGTGACATCTAATTTGAGATGGACTTTAGTTTATCATCTGCTCAAAGCACCCTCGTAGGGTCCTTTGCAGAAGAAAAAAATTGTACTTTCAGACGCTATACTTTACATATTCTCAAATCTTGTCATTTTGTAAAGATTTTCAATTACAACTGGGCTGTGTGTTTGCTGTGTTTTATGGTTTTAATTTCTTTCAGCTCTGTATTTATCTATTTCCAACTGTGGAACAATTTGAAGAGAAACTTTGCAAAGCTGTCAACGAAGATAGACGTTTTAAGGTAAGCAGAACTATGTTTTATTTGTTTCTACATAGCATCAGAATGTTTAGGAGACCAAAAGCTAGCTTATCGAAGCATCAATTCCTCTTGAAACATCGTCATTCATGTTACCTAGAATTTCTGATAGTTTATGACTCTCCTCACTCTAGGTCAGCAGGTTTCGTAGGTCAGCAGGCTTCGGCAGTGGAAAGGTGATTTAGGCCCCGTCCACACGTATCCGGATCTTTTTGAAAACGCATCTTTTTCTTTCCGTTATAGGTTCGCGTCCACGCGGAGACGACGTTTGCTGTCACCGAAAAGGAAGCTTTTCAAAAATGCTTCACAGAGTGGATCTTTTTGAAAACGCCGTTTTCCTGTTCTCGTGTGGACGGCCGAAAACGGAGCTTTTCGAAAACGCTGACGTCACATCGTCGATTTACTACATATCAGGATATGCGCTAGGGTCTTTGGGGATCAGGCGAGGGCATTTATTAAGCTACGTATGCTCATAGCCAACATTGGTAGTTTTGGAATGTGGCAGCGTTTTTGTGTGGACGGGGATATTTCGAAAACGCTCCTCGTGTACACAGAATAAAAAAATATTCGTTTTCGAAAAGATCCGCATACATGTGGACGTAGTCTTAGTGTAGTGGTGAGCTGTGCGGTTGAACATTTCACCTGGATAGAACTAGAGCCCCCACACATTACATGAAGATCAGGAAAATTGGTTGCGGACCCGATTTCTGTGATCGAAGTGCTTGACCCGAGGCTACAAATTTGCCAAATGAATTTCATTATTTTACTTTTCAAACTATGCGACAAAAAGTTAGCTGTCTGCACCCGTCTACAGGCAGAAGGAATATCGAGTACCATAAGCTGGATTTTATGGCTACATTTGTATCAATTTCTTGTTTATCTCTTCTGTTCGTTAATAGGATGCCGCCACATGAATTGTACAGTTTCCAGTTTCTCATTACGTTTGTTGTATTTCTCAAATCACTAGACTTTATAGCATCACGCAATTGTTGTGGCATCCAGTAAAATTTTGTCGTATTCACTTGAAAACTTGCTTGATGTTGAAGTGCTGACAAAAATAAATCTTCATTTTCGTTATCTATTATCACTTTTATGAATTATTTTAAATTTTCAGCATGGAATCGAACAAGATGGTTCAGAAGTTACCGTTGCAGAGAGAAGGTTACTGGTAGGTGCCTTTAATCGTTTTGGCGGAATAGAGGCTATGCCAACACTAATTGATGCACTATGCATACTGCTAAATGAATTGGATTGAGTCAGACTTTTTTCGATACCCAAAAGGCTGAGGTATTTTCGTGATTTGCTTGAATATCATATGCAGTGAAAAATATAAATGTTTTGGAAAAAAATGTTTTTTCAAATATGTGAAAGGTGCCTAAGGTGCCTGAAACTCTCGACCATCAATCACTTTGTCTCACTCAGAGCAATACGCAACTATTTATGTAAATCTGATTGCAGGCAATTTATCAGAGTCAATAGGGCCCTATAGCCTGTTTATATGAGACGACCCAGTCCGTTTTGACCAGACTGATGATTTTAATGCGCGTTGACGTGAGTGAAAACTATCCCGACTAGAAGAGGTGGCCTCGTATAGCCTGCATGCAGACTCTTGGACTGACAGAGTCTGCACGCAGGCTAGCCTCAAAACGATTCATGTTAGATGTGTCATGGAATTTTCAAAGATAATTGCTTGATAAAGACTTTACTATGTAAAAAATGAACTGCCGGGTCTCTTTTGAAATTAATTAGATAGTATTTGTTCTCATGGTGACACAATGGAGAAGTAGGAGGCTATGCAGAGAGGAGGCGTTGGTGAGAGGGGGCACTAAATAGAGCTTTTGTGGTAAACAGGCATTCAGAATCGGGTAACTTAAAGTTAGAATTCGAATTATACATCATACATCATAAAATGTTCTCTTCACCTTAAGGTTGGTGTCCACAATGGTTGGACATTCGTTAAAGACTATCATATTGGATATTTGCAGAAGTCAGCAACAAGTAGCACTGGGAGTGTTAGAAGCGATGGACAAGGGAGTACGTATTATTCAAATTTTGCAGTTTCCTTGGGGGAAATACTTCCTAAAATTCAATCAACCTTCAAAAATATTATTAGCTACAAACAGGGGATCAAAAGTCTATTACAAAGTATCTATCACGTGAGATTTGCGGTAAAGCGAAATTACCCATGCAAAGCATTTCAATTGTTTTTGTTCGCGAATATTTTCACGTGATATTTAGTTGGGGCCAAACTTTGATTATTCAAAGAAAGAGAGACATGACACAATGTTTGTTAATGATTAATGTTTTCATTTAAGTCTTTTACTTCGATCTTCTTTTTTAAAGTCGTTAAAGTGATGTTTTTTGGCTCGTTTTTGGAATCTTGAGAACATATATTTAGTAAAATCTTTCGTAATCATTTGACGAAATAGCCAACTCCAACCAGGTGTATTTAATACCTAAGTGAGCGTTCGTCCTGTTCGAAAAACTGTTGCTAATGAGGGTAATCATATTTGTGTCGGCCGGATAAATTGGCAAACTTCTCCAGCATAGGGCGCAAATCTTTCAAATCTTTAGAAAGGTCGGTGTAAAATTCTATTATATGCTTCTTTGGATTGGATTGCTTGAAAGGAACTCATTGTACTTTGCTGTAAATCTGCCGTGGAAATTTTATTATATCTTAATTTTTTTCAAAATGGCGGCAATTTGATAATTTTTAAAAAATTCATGGAAAATTTTGAAAAAATTTGAATCATTGTAAGTCCTAAACTAATAGAGGAAACACTACATAACCTTCAAGAAAACCATAGTTTATGCAGGTCTACAATAGGGTGGCAAGCAAAAATCTGTAGCTTTTCTAGTTTAGGATTTAGAAATTTGATGACGTCATAGCCTCAAATTTAATAAATGCCGCCATATTGAAACTAATCAAGATATCAATAAATTGCCACGGCAGATTTGCAGCAAAA
>REGL01000556.1:51985-62186 GCA_004194395.1 Aurelia aurita complex sp. Pacific | reverse complement strand
CAGGGATTCAACCCCGAGGGGAAAAAGACTTTCCAATTTATCTTTGGATCTTTGACAAAACAATTAAAAAAATCGTTTATCAAAGTTTTGATAATCAATTTTTGGTGATTTTTCAAACAGGAGTACTTTTTATATGGGACATGCGGTATGTCTATTCCCTTTAATGTAAAACCACGGGCAATAACACACAATTGATTTTGCCTGCATTATGATAAAAATTCCCTTAAGTTTCCATGATACGGGGTTGTGCCATTCAAAGCGTGATACTACCACCTATAAGACCGGAAAATTCCTGAAAAGTATACCCATAAATCCGGAAGATTTCTGAAAAGTATACCAATTAATCCGGAAAAGCCGAACAAGTTCTCCCATAAATGAAGTTTTGCAAGAAATGATACCCATAAATTTGGAAAATATAAGAAATCATTGAAAACCATATCCATAAATCCGTACTTTACTGCAGAAAAGTTGCCCTAAAAATGGCGCAACCCCTAACATGAAGAACTTAGGTTACCCCCCTCCCGGGTCAAAATTGTTCTCTTACCCACTGTCTTGTTTCTCTACCATGAGATTGCGAAAAAGTTTGGTCATGTTATTTTCTTTTGTTCTTCTTTTGTCACAACTAGGGGTTAAATGCCACCGTTATTCAAATGAAGTTCAAAGTGTTTTTCGCGCTTTAGGTCCCGTGAATCGATGCGTTTCATTGAAGCATCGCTGCGTAGGACCTCAGGCACGTAAAACAATTTGAATCTTACTTGAATAATGGCGAAATTCAGGCCAAATTATTTGTGTATCCAATTCTGAAGTTGAAAACCGTATTTTTAAAAGAAACTTTTGAAATCTCCCAGCTTTACTTTATTATCATTAGAGCTATGTGATCCAACAATGAAAGATTTTGCAATACAATAGCATCAGTTCATTTTGACTGCTGACACTGAAATTCAACGTGATTAACTCTTGCAGACAAAAGAAATTTCCTCAACTAATAATTCCAAACGAACAAACAAACAAACGAACGAACAAAGCCGCAAAAGTTATTCTGAAACCATTAGGGCAAACTGTCGTCTTGTGCACGCGAAAGATTTTTTTAGAGGAGTCATTTGTTTTTAACGAAAGGAGAATGATAAATCTAAGGTCTGCATGAGGGATTTTGTTTGTTTAATTAAGGAGCTGAACAGTAGTTGTTATATTCAAGCCCTAAATATGCGAGAATTGCAATGACTTTTGCTCAACTTCTGAATCAAATAAGCAAAATCCACCAGGTAGATTTTTAGATTTATCCTTCTCCTTTCATCATAAACTCGCGTGCACAAGGCGACAGTTTGCCGTACTGGTCTCGTGATAACTTTTGTGGCTTTGTTCGTTTGTTTGTTTGTTCGTTTTTAATTACTGGTTGAGGGAATTTCTTTTGTCTGCAGTAGTTAACCGCTTTGAATTGCGGTGTCATCAGTCAAAATCAACTGATGCTATTGTATTGCAAAATCTTTCATCGTTGGATCACATAGCCCTAATGATAATTGGCTAGTGATAACGCTAATGATGATAAAGTAAAACTGGGAAATTTCAAAATTTCTTTTAAAAATACAGTTATTCAACTTCAGAATTAGCTACACAAATAATTTGGCCTGAATGTCGCCATTATTCAAGTAAGATTCAAATTGTTTTACGTGCCTGATGTCCTACGCAGCGATGCTTCAATGAGACTAATCTACGCATCAAACGCTAATCGCTTTGAATCGCAGTGCCAATCAAAAGCAGCTGATGCTATTGTGGCACAAAATCGTTCGAAGCCATGAATCTAGTTTTTTTAATTATTTTTTATCATACTTCATCTTCTCATAGCTTGGATCATCATTTAGTAGTGTGCCGCTGTCACAAAAACGGGAAGTAATTGCACGCTGGCTTGTATGGGTTCCTTTTGAAAGAGGTTCAATCGAAAACAAAGACTTTACATTGGAACTTGCAGGAGGACCAGGGATAAATCCAGCCAATTCATTTTGTCTCACCAAAAGGAATGATCATCTTGATCAGGTATTTAGTTATTTTTGTGTCCTACATGATATTTAGCCTTTAGAAGGTCTCTTTTAACCAGCTTGCTCTGCATGCGCCATCTCTTGGTTGGCCTTTATTTTTGCCATTTTCATAGGACCATGAAACTAGCAACAACAAAGGCCACACAAAGATGGCAAGTGCAGGTGTCAAACCTACGTTCTCAAAACCATGAGACAAACCATGGGTATTGTGGACACGATTTGTGTCGATCGTGTCCACACTACCTGGCCTAAATGTTACTAAATGAATGAATGTTGTTCTTTACCTTGCTCTTCTTCATTTAATGAGTATCGAGTCGTTTGAGGGCTGCGACGATCTGGGAACTAGTTTAGAGCGCGGCACTGTTCAAGAACCTTAGGCCGTTGAATTTGAAAGTAAGCAAGAATGGCTGCCGAAGGAAAAGAGCAGAGATACTCATGAAATGAAGACGAGCAAGGTAAGGAANNAAGATGGCAAGTGCAGGTGTCAAACCTAAGTTCTCAAAACCATGAGACAAACCATGGGTATTGTGGACACGATTTGTGTCGATCGTGTCCACACTACCTGGCCTAAATGTTACTAAATGAATGAATGTTGTTCTTTACCTTGCTCTTCTTCATTTAATGAGTATCGAGTCGTTTGAGGGCTGCGACGATCTGGGAACTAGTTTAGAGCGCGGCACTGTTCAAGAACCTTAGGCCGTTGAATTTGAAAGTAAGCAAGAATGGCTGCCGAAGGAAAAGAGCAGAGATACTCATGAAATGAAGACGAGCAAGGTAAGGAACTGCATTCATTCATTTAGTAACATTTAGGCCAGGTATTGTGGACATGATCGACACAAATCGTGTCCACAGTGCCCATTGACAAACACATAGACTAAATTAATGTAAACGTTAGGGTTAAGCCCGAAACGTTTAGTCTTCTAAGCTCTAGGCTATTTATTCATTTTAAGATATTTGGTGTATTTAAATTAATGTACCATCAGGAATTCGGACACTATGGTTGGGATTTCCGAACTAACCATAAAATAATAATGAATAAGATGATTTACTCAACATATTTGTTTATATTCCGTTATCGAAGCAGCGTACTGGTCCCTTCTTTTCGATGTGACCACACCTCGTGATTCCTTCAGCCTGGAATTACAAAGAGTTGGTGACTCTCCTCACTCTACGTAAAACGGTTCGGCAAAGTGGGAACTCGAACCGCCAACCTTCATATTTTCTGCGGATTTGATGCTTTTGTCTTAACTTTCTCGTGTAAACTTCTCCTCCTTTATGTTTAGAGTGGTGTCTTCCGTTATTCCCGGTCACCCATGGCCAATTAGCTACAGTAAATGCCCGCATATAAGCACCTACAAAAATAAGAACCTAGAGGCTGTTTTTCCTAAATTATTCACCTTGTGATCAAAAACCTGTTTCAGTTTGATGAAAAATATGTTCTTATTGCAGGGGTAGCAAAGTTGATTTTGGATAGTCGTTATTAAGTTCATTTTTGTGCCAGTTGGCTGTTAAAGTTTGAATCTCCTCCCCTGCTGTTTGTAAGCTTAAAATTGGGGATAGGGTACAGAATTACTTTACCAAAACAATCAACAAGACTGGACACCTTTTTTGATGAAGATTCTAAAACGGCCTATGCAAGGCACTCTTCAAATAAGAACCTTTATACCTTGAAATTGGACTTGGTATCTTTGAAATAAGAATCTTTTTCAGCCTGGCTCTCAAAAAAGTAGGTTCTTATATGCGGGGATTTACTGTAGTGACCTAACTACTTTGTTTCTTTATTCTACTTGTTGAGGATCAAATTCAAAAACCATGACAACATGAGGATAATGGACGACACCATTGTAGTTATTTTCGTAATATTTTGTGATATTTCTATCTCTATGTTAAGTGAATTGTTTAGGGTTGTTGTGAATTTCCATACTCCCTTCACCATTGTTTTGTACTGTTGTAATTGATTGTTACTGTAAATTCTATGAGAATACCGGTTGAGCCAGAAAAAGTTTCCCACTTTTGAAAATTCATAGCATCAAGAGTACTGAATGGATTGGAATGAATCAATATTTTCTTGACAGCCAAAAGATCGAAGTATTTTTATGATTTTTCTCGCCTTCTTACGAGCTCTGGAAATATTGGTAAATTCAAGTTTACGAAAGCTTGATGGTTGCAAAATGACTGAAAAAGGCCTAAAAGACTTATCAAATCATAAAGGACTCCTCGCTCAGAACAACAGAGAAAATGCACTTTCTCATGGGCGACAGATATTGTCTGCATATCTATTGCTATGACATTGAAAATCTTTAGTATCTGTTTGAAAATCTATGTCTTATAACTCTTGAGAGAGGTGAAACGCCTGTGCGTACAATTCTGTGCGAGGAGAGTCCTAATGATTTGATCAAGTGTTTTAGGCCCTTTTTCAGTCATTTTGCAACCATAAGTTTTTGTAAATTTACTTATATTTGTAGTGCTCGTAAGAAGACGAGAAAAATCACAGAAATAGTTCGATCTTTTGTCTTTTAGCTAGAATTTGAATCATTCAAATCCATGGAGTACTTGTGGAGCTACAAATTTCGGAAAGTGGGAACTTTTTTCTGGCTCACCCGGTATATATAAAAAAACTTCATATTGGGACTTAAGAGTGCTACTTACTGAGCCATCCCCAGCATAGGTTCCAAATCTTTATCTCGGCGTAAAAAGGCAGGTGTAAAATTCAATGACCTATTTCTTCCGATTGAATGGCTTGAAAGAAACTTTGGAAACTTATCTATAATTCTACCGTTGGACTTTTCAGAAGTTTTGAATATTTTTGGAAATTACAGCCTATCTTACATTTCAACTCATTTGAGGATCTTACGTCATCGAATTTCTAAATCATAAACCAGATGAGTGACAGACTTTTGCTTGATACCATATTGTAGGCATTCATAAACTATTGTTTTCTTTGAAATTATTTCATGTTACGTCAAACAGTTTAGAAATTACGATGTATTTAAGTTTTTTTCAAATTTTTCCTTGAACTCTTGAAAAAGAAGAAAAGCACTCTAATTCTGGAGAAAAAAAATGTTGAAAATTTCAGAAAAGTCCAACGGTTGAATTATAGAGAAATAGCTGAAGTTTCTTTGAAGTCATTCAGTTCAAAGAAATATGTCACTGAATTTTACACCAGCCTTTTTAAAGATTTGGAACCTATGCTGCCATCCCCACTAATGAAAGTTGTGCTTAATTCAATTCATATTGAAGTGCTTGTATTTATGTCTTTCTTTTTCGTTCATTGCACTACACGCAACAAGAGAAATTTTTGTTTGTCAATTCACCCTGAGGACATTTTCCAAGTCAGCTGTTTTGTCTTCACTTAAAAGTTTCTTTCCACGCCTAACCATAGCAACCGCAAGTTACAAAAGTGTGTACGAAAGTGCATAATTAATGTTTTCGTGGTAATTTTTGTTATGGCTTTGTTGAAAAGTGAAATCAGATGGCAAGTGGCTGATTGTGAAGGTCTCAGAATCTTGAATTTAGAATGTCTGACGTTTTTATGGTGGTTTCCTATTACATGGAGTTGCATGGCAAGTAATTACCAAATTTGATGTCGAAATAGGTTGTGAGTTGCCTCTTAATGTTTTCGTGCTATTTTTGTTATGGTTTTTGTTGAAAAGTGAAATCAGATGGCAAGTGGCTGATTCTGAAGGTCTCAGAATCTTGAATTTAGAATGTCTGACGTTTTTATGGTGGTTTCCTATTACATGGAGTTGCATGGCAAGTAATTACCAAATTTGATGTCAAAATAGGTTGTGAGTTGCCTCTTAATGTTTTCGTGGTATTTTTGTAATGGTTTTTGTTGAAACAAGAAATCAGATGGCAAGTGGCTGATTCTGAAGGTCTCAGAATCTTAGATTTAGAATGTCTGACATTTTTATGGTGGTTTCCTATTGCATGTAGTTGCGTGGCAAGTAATTACCAAATTTGATGTTAAAATAGGTTGTGAGTTGCCTCTTAATGTTTTCGTGGTATTTTTTTAATGGTTTTTGTTGAAACAAGAAATCAGATGGCAAGTGGCGGATTCTGAAGGTCTCAGAATCTTAGATTTAGAATGTCTGACATTTTTATTGTGGTTTCCTATTACATGGAGTTGCGTGGCAAGTAATTACCAAACTTGTTGTCGAAATAGGTTGTGAGTTGCCTCTTAATCTTTTCGTGGTATTTTTGTTGTGGTTTTTGTTAAAGCAAGAAATCAGATGGCGAATGGCTGATTCTGACAGTCCAAGGATCTCAGGATTAGAATATCTTACGTTTTCTTGGTGGTTTCTTGAACGTGGAGTCTCATGGTGAGTGCTGAATTGCATTAGAGTCATTGTCAAGTTATCAAGTCGTTAGGGATGTGATTCATCGAAATTCAGGAGCAAACGGCTGGCTATCCCCCAAAACGTTGTTGATTTGCTTTGAACAGATTTGTTCGAAAAAAATTCTACTCGAAATGTCAGGAAACTGAGAAACACCGATACTGATCTCTCGTTACCATTACGAAAAACTAACAATGGGCAGAGGGCTATATCTTTTCGTGGACCTAAGCTTTGGAATCAACTTGAACCTGATGCTAAACAGGCACCCTCCCTTGCCACCTTCAAGAGAAGAATCAAAAACTAGCCATAACGATAATTTTTTTTTGTTAATTATTACATGGTGATCTTTTAAATTAGTATATGTTTTGCCACGGCCCCCTGAAAAGCAGTTCATATGGACTGACGGGGCTACCATGCCTAAATAAATGAAAATGAATAAATGAATGAATGAACGCCACCAGCACAGCAAAAGGCTTAGACAAAAGGGGCAGTCCTCGGTATCATTAACAAGTACGTTGGCTTCATATGGTCCCTTGTTTTTTTCAGAATGTGAATTCTATCGGCAAAATTCAGTTCTTGTTTACACAAATTCAGAAGAAACGAGAATCAATCCGAAGACGGTCTTTGCTGGGTGGAGGGACCCCATCAGGAAACACATCTGACATGTCATATATGATGGACACTGGTGCATCCCAGGCAGTTTCAAGTACCCCGTTTGGTCCTGGGAAGCCCCCGCTTCCTGGCAGGGGCAGGTAAGTGTATATAACTATATAAGTCACCTAGCTTTCTCGTACATGAGTTGTTAAATAGTACATTTCTTCATGTTTTATTTATTTATTTGCTTATTGATGCATTTTTATTCATTCGGCTATTTATTTCTTTATCCAGTTTGTTTATATGCCAGGTGTGCTGCAGAATTCGTGTTGCTCTAAGTGCCATATGAACGCCCTTAAAATCTTTTATTCAGAAAGTTTTCCATAAATTGTTATCTTGGGCGCTACTTTTTTGGCCCATCCGCTGTATCTACTTTATCTCTTTCCTTTTAGGCCGGATGTCCAAGATATGACACCTTTTATTGTGCCACAACAGGTAAAGACTTTCATGTTTAATGCATTTTTTGAAACCTACATTGAAAAATATTCAAGATTTTTTTTAGGTTTGCGAAATGTTGATTATCATATCAGAGTACTATTTTCAAAATAAATTTTAAGTCAGGAACCCCATAACACGACATAAAAGACAATGAATATGTTACAGTTAAAAATGATGAAAATTGCGTGAAAATATACATGGGGTGTCCCAAAAAAGAGTACACAGATTTGGTTGGGTCTAGCATGTGAATTTATCTTAAAAATGGCGAATCACTCTTGGAATGCCACTTCTCCATGAATATCAAAGCAATAATATTCAAAACAGTCTTGTTTTATTACCAACATGTTCAATTAGGTTCAGTAATTTACCCTGCTCTAATCAGCCATTCCTTCCCGTGGATATGGGTGATTTTCTGCAGAAAGCCCCTTTCAAAACCAGTTAAAACGAATGAAAACAATGAGCCAATTTTCCTTCCTAAAATCGATGACACTCACATAAATTGATGTATTTTGTCCTCTTGGGAGAATGGAATCCCCCTGAATAGGTCATCGATACCAGGGGGAGGACCAGTTCATCCTCCCAAGAGGAAAGCACGTGTAAAGCTTCCACAAGTCATTGCTGTAAGGCCGTAGCGTAGAAAGGCAGAAATGCTAGGGAAATTTGTTCATGATTTTGGGCACGTTTTGAGGGTATTTGAAGAGGCTTTCTCGCGAAAATCCCTCATAATTTCAGAATGGAGTGGCCGATTTCAGTCAGGTAAATTTTATAGTAGATTTTAATATTTCTACCATTAAACTATATATTTGCCGATATCATTGTCTTGATATCCAGGGAGCCTTGACCTTTCAAACGGGGATTCTTTTCTCTGACTCACCCAGTAGTTTCTCAAATAAGTTTAGTCGTTCTGAGTTATCCACTATTTAATGGATGTTATTTTCCACAGGCATTTGTAAACGTTCCAGCTCCATTCGAAAGACCCCAAACAGAAGTCGCAGATTTATCCGTGCTGCCACAAACTCAACAATACACACCAATTTTAGCCACGACTACAAATCAACAAGCGAAGTAAGAATATATTGAAGTAGATTAGTTGATAAGCACATAGCTTCTATGAACAACCACATTTCCCTGCACAAGGCGAAAGTTTGCCCTGCTTGTTTCGGGAAAACTTTGGCGGCTTTGTTTCCTTTGAATTCTGGTTGAGAGAATTTCCCTTGTATGCAGTCGCTGATCGCTTTGAATGGAGGTGTCAATAAAAAACAATTGATGCTATTTTACCGGGTGTCCCAAAATGATGTATTATTGTTTGATTGCTTACATATCCATAACCAATGAACCGATTTTGAAACGCTTTGTTTTATTTGATTGCCTAAAGGCTAAATTGTATTTTAAGATTTTGGTTGTGGTTTTATCAGTTTTTGAAAATCGGTTCATCGGTTATGGACATATAAGCAATCAAACGATAATACATCATTTTGGGACACACGGTATTAAAAAATCTTCCCTTGTTGTCGCAATGTACTTCTAACCTCTCTTGGGACAGGTGGCGCCTTTGTCTGGCCCTTCTTTTTGCTGCTACTTTCTCGTAGCTCTCTTTTGTCCTTTCGGCTCTTCCCCCTTTTCATCCAGCGCTATTCCGAAAATCTGTGCTGGGTAGGTTCCTTTGTTAGTTGCTGTTGCCATTTTATCCCATTATAATTTAGGTTTATGGGTAGGCCCCTAGTTATTGCATGGTTAGTTCTGATGGGAAGAAAGTGAAACATTAAGGCAAGGGTCCATACTCTTTAGAATCGGTAAAACAGTGGATGAGTTACAGGTCATTATACAGACTGCTCTAAACATGTTAATAATTCAACAAAATGTCAATTTTTGTCAAATTTGAAGTGCCAACAATTTCATTCACGAGCGGAGCAGCAGGCATTGCAAGTTTTTCATATCAAAGGCTTAAATCAAACACTTCTACTCAGCTCCCGAATCCTTTAAAACCAAATCCGCCACGTAGATCTTTCGATTTATCTTTCTTCTTTCGTTATAAACTCATAACTTCCTTTAAAAGCCCCCTTTCGCGTGCATAAGGCGATAGTTTGCTCTGTTGGTTTCAGGGCAACTGTTTGTTGCAGCTTTATGTGTTTTGAATTGCAGGACACTGGTTGAGGGAATTTCCTTCGTTTGCAATCTAAATCGTCCTGAATTGCGGTCTCAATCGAAAGCAGCCGATTAAGTTGTCTTACAAAATATGTCCTTGTTTTGATACAGTAAGTACCCACAAATAGGAAACCTCTTTCTATAAGAAACAGGCCTCGTTTTTGATTACAAAGTACTTTGTAATCTAAGAGGGGGCTCCAGGTCAGGAAGAAAGAAAGAAAGAAAGTCCGTCACGCTCGTTAAAGCAATTGATTAACGTTTTATCTCTGCTAATTGGCACTGAAATAAAGAAAGCGCACAGAAAGCGCATACGAGACAGAAGTTTCCCGCGGTCCTATAGCAACATTTGACTGTGCAAATTTTGGAAAAAGATGAACCATTGGAATTTGGAGCAACAATGAGAAAGAAGATAAACAGTATAATTTGTGTTTCAGTTTTTAATAAACAATTTTCAGGTTAGATAACTATACTTGGAGCATCTATTCACAAAAGACCATCAACATTAATTTTATCACAACATTTGTTTGAAGACTGTAGGCTCTTTAGCAATCCAAGTTTAGCATTTTTCTTGATATGATAACCCATACTACTGTG
>REGL01000556.1:35115-51096 GCA_004194395.1 Aurelia aurita complex sp. Pacific | reverse complement strand
GGGTAAGTCTGCCCCCCCCCCCCCCCAATTTCCAAAGTGCTAGATCAGATTGCAGACCTCCAGCCGGTCTCTTGAAGTGAGATTGGTGCTACTCATCCGTACGACGATGATGGTTATCGAACGCCAATGTATGATAATCATGAGTCGATACCATTGGATCACCAACATAACACACATTTTGTAACGACTAATAAAGATTTAGTAGTTTTAGTTAACTATTTCCTGTGTTCATTTTTAGGTGCAAACATCCTATCACGTTCTTCACTTTCCAGTTCTACCGCTTCCCACAAGTCTCGACAGAGAGGTAGGCAAATTTGCATGTCCCTTAAACATAAATGCCTGCTTCCGGCTTGTTTTTCAGACTACTATTTTTCATTAGATAATGATAACGAGGGCTCCTTGAAGACCAGCTTATGCTGTGGGTCCATGAATCATCTTAACCCATCGCTTGTATAGGAATTTCATGAAAAGAAGCATGTAACTTATGATCGAAGGATACAAAATCTATGCAAACTGCCACAAATAAAGACACAGGGCTATGGGCAAGAATCACTGTCCTTTATAGGGAGTTTCCTCTGGAACACCCTAGATGATAGTGTTAAAAATGAGCCAACACTTTCTGCTTTTAAAAAGAGGATCAAAGACTGGACTGGCGATAAATGCACCTGCAAAATATGGCGCTAATTTTGTATAAAGTATATATTTTTGTAAATAGTTGGTTTGAATTAGTATGTTCTTCTAAATATGGATTAAATGAAAAATGAAATGAAATAAAATGGGTGACCCTCTTTAAAGGAATTTATCATGAATATGAAAATATGAAAATTAATATAACAGATGCAAGTTGTTTTCGCCTTTTGGTAGATGTAGTTTATCATAACACGTTAGGTTGTAAGGTATTTCTTTTTCATTAGATTGTAATGCATTTCTAAGGCATGGAATTAAGATGCTTGCGATGATGTAAACGTAGAAAGGAGTGAAGATCGGGAGCAACGCAAAACGATATTAAAAACATCAGCGAATATGTACGATTAATAATGAATATATAAAATTGCCATTATTTCGCCCTGCCATGCAGAACTCCTTTCAGGGCTGTTATGTGATAGTTTTATAGTTGTATACCGGATGAGCCAGAAAAAATTTCCCACATTTGAAAATTCGTAGCATCACAAGTACTTCATGGATCCGTGTGATTCAACTTCTAGTTAAAAGCCAAATGATTAAAGTATTTTTGTGATTTTTCTCGTCTTCTTACCAGAACTGTAAAAATAGGAAAATTCAATTTTACAAAAATTTCATGGTTGCAAAATGACTGAAAAGGGTATAAAACACTTGATCAAATCGTTAGGACTCTTCTCACACAGAACAATAGGCACAAGCGTTTCACCTCTCTCAAGAGTAATAAGACATGGATTCTCGAACAGATACTAAAGATTTTCAATCCCATGGCGATAAATGTGCAGGCAATATCTCTCACCCATGAGAAATTGCATTTTTTCTGTTGTTCTGAGCAAGGAGTCCTTTATGATTTGATCTAGTATTTTAGGCTTTTTTCTGTCATTTTGCAGCCACAAAGTTTTTCTAAATTTGAATTTACCAATTTTTCCAGTGCTTTTATTTTTTTTTTATAAATTTTTTTTTTATAAAATATTCAATCAAAATTTTACAATACAAGTTGCTTTTTAACACTACGTACACAACTGCTTTACGATACTACAAAAACGATACTTTGGAGAGCAAAATTCTATGGCAACTCCGCAGCCATTACATAAAACTAAAGACTAAAAGTCAATCTCAAATTAGACGTCATCAGTGCTTGTAACAAGACCAGAAGAATCACAAAAATACTTCAATCTTTTGGTTGTGAAGCAAAAATATTGATTCATTCCAAGCCATCCTGTACTCTTGATACTATGAATTTTCAAAAGTGGGAACTTTTTTCTGGCTCACCGAATTTTCTATCTTTAAACAGATATCTTTATTCATTTGATTCTCTTTGATTCAGTTTTCCATCTTTATTCATTACATCACGAGAACCCTCTATTTTGGTCGGAACTATTCTAGAGAAGAGAGATAATCTCAGAATAAATGACACAGTTTTACTTCCAAACACATCCACCGTATTCGGGATGAAGTCCATATGTTTTAGGGGTAGCATACTCTGGAACAGCATGCCAGATGTTATAAAGTGCAGCGAAACGGTCGCTTCCTTTTGCAAAAAATCAAAAATGGGCTGGGGAAGGATGCAATTGTAAATTAGGTCGTTTATTGTAAATATTATGGTTTTGCTGTATTTAAGTTATGTATATAAGTTGGTTTTATTTGCTTACTCTTTTAAAGAGCATGATCTATTAGTACCTAATATACCAACTGTACATAAGGAGTATTATTATTATTATTGTTGTTATTATTATTATTATTATTGTTATTATTATTATAGATTGTGTTTGCGGGACATCATCAAACAAAACTCCGAAAATCTACCATGTGTGCTGGGGAAATGTGACAAAGATGGAAAGCCTATTGGTTCTGCACCAGGTTTACAGGTTAGTGCATTTAACTTTGCCATATAAAACAGCATAGGTTCCAAATCTTTAAAAGGGCTGGTGTAAGATTGAATGACCTATGTCTTTGAACTGAATGACTTCAAAGAAACTTTAGCTATTTCGCTACAATTCTACCGTTGGACTTTTGCGAAATCTTTAATATTTCCAGGTTTAGAGTGTTTTTCTTCTTTTACAAGAATTCAAGAAAATTGTTCAAAAAAAACTTAAAACCATTGTAATTTCTAAACTGTTTATCACAACATGAAATAATTTCCAAGAAACCCATAGTTTACGAATGTCTACAATATGGTGCCAAGCAAAATGTTATCGCTCTTCTGGTTTATGATTTAGAAATTTGATGACGTCACATCCTCAAATGAGTTTGAATACGAAATACGTTGTAATTTCGAAAATATTCAAGATTGCTGAAAAGTCCAACGGTAGAATTATAGGTAAAAGTAGCCGAAGTTTCTTTCAAGTCATTCGATCAAAAGAAATAGGACATAGAATTTTACACCCACCTTTTTATGCCGATTTAAAGATTTGGAACCTATGCTATATAAAACACAATACAATACTCACATTACAAAATGAAATTCATCAGTGTTCACATAGCGTGCGTGCAGACTCAGGGGCCGTACAACCCGTCCTCTCTGCGTGACTCTGCGTGTCAAATAAGCGAATGTGTTTAGGCTAAACACAACATAGCTAATGGCGATTTTGCACAGAGAATAGTAATCCAAAGTATCTGCGACAAGGTTGGTGATTGAAGCTTTGGTAGAGGATTTGTTCTATTTTTCTAACGCCGAATATTTGAAAGTTTTAATGGATAACAAAAGTTCTATCATATTTCATAGACATAGACAAGAAAAAACTGCAAAGAAACTTACGTAGAAGCTGCGATGAAGCTGACGACTGAGCTTATGCTTATCGGCCATCCACGTAGAATTAACAAAATTGAACCTCTGGCTCCATTGAAACTTAATGGCACAGAAATAAAACGAGTGACAAAAACTAAACCACTAGGGGTTATTGTCGACGAGAATCTAAGTTGGAAGGAACACTTCAAATCCTTAAAAGGTAAAGTAGCAAGTGGTTTGTCTGCATTGAAAAAACTTCCTTCCGCAATCTAAGCTTTGTGAGGTTTACCATGCGCTGGTCGAAAGTCACCTCCAATATGGGAATGCTATCTGGGGTAGCCTGCCCAATACGAAGCTGCAAACGCTTCAGCGTCTACAGAACAGGGCCTTCTCAATTATTCAAAATGCTAGAATAAAGGACCCCTGGATCAATAATGGGCTGAACGTTGATAAAATCATCTATTTTGACAGATCTATCATGACACACAAAATAGTCAACAAGCAGTGCCCTGAGAGCCTCTGGAACAAGTATAGTCAGAGGAATGAAATTTCTAGGTATAACACAAGAAACAATAGAAATCTCGACATCCCAAAGTTTAAACTTGAGTGTACAAAAAAAGGTTTCCACCCTTCTAGGCTTAAAGCTTGGAATGAAATACCAATCGAAATAAGGGAAATCCCCTCGCTCTATCAGTTCAAAAGAAAATTAAAAACGCATTTAAAGAGCTCAGTAAACCCTAACTAAACACGACTCCCAGGAAGATCAGATCTCAGCCTGGATCCAATCCAAGCTAATACCAAATTTTAAATTTTGTTTTTCATTATTCATTTATAACAAACTTGTAACTTTTGTAGTTTAATTTTGTACTGATGGGATATCGTGTAAAAATATGAATTAATAAAAAACAAAACAAAACAAAATTAATGGCCGCCATTAAAAACCCAAGGCTTTAGTCATGTGCGTGGGTCGTCCCGTACTTTCCGATTGTTTACAAAAATCTTGCACAGCTGATTTGTTTTCAGAGATGTCTCTCCTCTAGTTGTGTCTGCGCGTCAGTGACCATGTCCTGTTATAGGTCACGTGCCATTCCCATGATCGAGGAGCCAAGCCTCATTGGTGGAAAGGAATCGGTAATCACATGGAAACTCTCTTTTGATAGACATCTTCATGGAATTCTCGTAATTATTCTCATTGAATTAGACAATAGGACGGTTTATAACCAGGATTATAAATAAAGTAATAAAAACACCCCCACACAATACGCCTTTTTTGGCTAGGCTAGGTTTGTGTATGCACACGCAGTTTAAACGAAAAAAATGACTATGCTGATATCAGCACACTCGCTTTGTGTCGCTGATGCACAGACTCTACACGTTTTTTTTTATAAGAAACTGGTTTATAAGAAACTAGTACTACGATGACCAAAAAGTTAAGAAACTCTAGTACTACGCTCAAGAACAGTTAAGAAACCCTTAAACTTTATTTCTGTATGTCTCTCCCTAACAAAGGTACATTCGTCTTTTCTTGACTTTTAACTGCAAAATTGGTAAATTTTTGCCTTGATGTGCGTGGCTTCTTCTTGATGACAATGTCAGTGCAAAATGGAAGCTCTTTCTCGAGAAGAAGGCTCAACTTCGAACAATACCGCAATTTTAGGCCCAAAAAATAAGGAACTAATTAAGAAACTTTTACTACTAATACACCGAAATTTTCATGCGAAATTAAGAAACTTTTAGTACCAAGTGCTGATCCAAGTTTCTTATAAAAAAACGTGCACTAGAGGAGAAATCTCTCTGAAAAGAAACCAGTCGAGTCTCCATGCAGGCTATGTTCACAGCTTTAGGCCATAATATGTGGTGAGTCAGACTAGTGTTCAGATGTTTGCAGGCCTTTAGCTCTCAAACTATCAATCAGATTCTTACGAAGTTGCGAAATCAAAAATAGAATTTAGTTTGTCCAAGGGCGATGTCAACTGAACTGCAGCATTTCCAAATCTTTAAAAGGGCTGGTGTAAAATTGAGTGACATATTTCTTTGAACTGAATGATTTCAAAGAAACTTCAGCTATTCATTATAATTCTTCCGTTGGACTTTCCTGAAATTTTAAATATTTTCAAAATTAGAGTGTTTTCCTTCTTTTTCAAGAATTCAAGAAAAAAGTTCATAAAAACTTAAAAACATCCTAATTTATAACCCGTTTGACGCAACATGAAGTAATTTCGAAGAAAACCGTAGTTTATGAATGCCTACAATATGGCATCAAGCAAAAGTCTGTCACTCATCTGGTTTATGATTTAGAAATTTGATGACGTCACATCCTCAAATGAGCTGAAAAATAAAATACGCTGTAATTTTGAAAAATATTCAAAGTTTCTGGAAAGTCCAACTGTAGAAATATAGATAAGTATCTAAAGTTCCTTTCAAGCCATTCAATCAGAAGAAATAGGTCATTGAATTTTACAACCACCTTTTTATGCCGATTTAAAGATTTGGAACCTATGTCTGAACTGCTCAGTTCTTCAGAATTCCCTTGGAATCGTGCGATAACCCCAATAAGACTGCCGGCTGCATGAATATTTGCGGGGCCGAAACGATAGACCGCAAAAATAGGACAACGGGTGATGTGAATGAAATGAACATTTATTAACACCAGCCGATAAGATTCAGTTTCAGTTTAATGTATTTTGAATTCCACAACATACAATTTGTGGATTGTTTTGTCATTTCAATAAACATCACAACGATCTTTCAATTTGTAGATAAAATACACAGTAGATCCTGCATATATGCAGCCAGGAGAGAAACGATCATTTGTTCGGTATCTGCATGAACAGCGAATGTACATTGATGTTTGGGATGGAGATTCTTTGATGCTCATTGGATCAACGTCAGTCGAACTTAAGGTAAATGTTCACAATATTTATTCACAATATTATGAAGGTGTTGTGGTGCAGTGGTGTAATCTTCTGACTTTGCAGCCAGAACAGTCAGGCGGACAGGGTTCGATACCCGCTAGAGCCCCACCTCTTGAGCGTTATGACGAGGGGTCGCGGACTCGATTAGCGCTTAGCTACTTCTGCGATCCCGGCGCTTGGCGCTAAAACTGTAACTTCACCTTCACCTTCATTCACCTTTCTGTCAAGGCAGTTAAGGGATGCTACTGAGGACCAAATAGGGGTCTTTTTGGATGACTTATTTGAAGTTATTTGCTAAGATTTGGCATACAGAGAGAAATAGCATAGAAATAACTAAAAAGCGTATCAGTTTTGAGAGAAATTGGGTCAGGAGCGAAAGCACGCAAAGGGAATCTGAGACCACTTTTGCTAGATTGATGTGTTGAGAAAGCAAAGATTGCATTGAAGTTCACGAGAAGCTTACTTTGGCGTGCAAGGAGGTCATAGAAGGGGGACGGTCCAATTTTTGTCTTTTCAGGTGTTTATTCTTTATGGCTTATATGTTATGTTGCGAGCGTGGCAATTAAAAGAGAAAACGCTTGTCATTGAAGGAGTACAGTAAGATTAAAGATTACAAAAGCCTGGTAATGAAGCGCTAACATTAATAATTTTTGAATTGTCCACTAAAAGTATATATTTTGCATGTAATGTTCATGTAATGTTGTTGGATCAGCACTCATTAGTTTTAGATTTGCTTCCTTCGACTGTGTTACTGCATGAACGCTACGCATTTTACGCGGTTAAATTCATTGCACAACATCATAGCTTCCAAATCTTTAACTCGGCGTATAAAGGTGGGTGTAAAATTCTGTGATCTAGTTCTTCTGATTGAGTGGCTTGAAACAAACTTTAGTTACTTATCTTTTATTCTATCGTTGACTTTTCAGAAGTTTTGAATATTTTTCAAAATTTCAGCGTATGTTGCATTTCAACTCATTTGAGGGTGTGACGTCATCAAATTTCTAAATCATAAACCAGAAAAGTGACAGACTTTTGCTTGATACCATATTGTAGACATCCATGATCTATGGTTTTCTTAGAAATTATTTCATGTTGCTTCAAACAGTTTTGGAATTACGATGGTTTTAAGTTTTTTGAAAGTTTTTCTTGAATTCTTGAAAATGTAGAAAAACACTCTGATTCTGAAAATATTGAAGATTTCAGAAAAGTGCAACGGTAGAATTATAGAGAATTAGAGTGGTGTCGCCCATTATGCCCATGTCGTCGCGAAGTTCTAAGTTAGATCCAAAAAGAGCAATGAATGAACAAATCAAATAGCCAGATTATGTCACCAACTAATGGAGAAAAAGATCACAGAGTACTGATTTTTTGCGTAAATTCTTTATACTGATTTTAGTAGATTTCACAGAAGGGGGTAAAAACGTCGTTTTCTTCTAGCGTCGCCCATTATGGCCGCAGGAGAAACAATGAACATTACTCTCCGGTAAAAAGTTTTAATGAGAAAAACAGCTTTAATTACTGTTCTTTGTTTATCATTTGGTACTGTAAACCCAAAAATATCAATACGAAATAACCTAAACTTAGAGTTTTGGCAATTGAAATAAATGCTTCGAGTTGTTCTAAATCCTGCCTTATCTCTTGTGCATGGATTGATTATAGTTTTGGCATAGTTTCTAAAATGAAAATAGACTTGATATAATGCTGCGTTTTTTGGGTTTCGATGATTTTCCAAGTCAGTAAGTAAGATTTTGACCCAAATTGGCGTTTTTTTTAATAGATGTTGCATTTTAATATTTTGAAGCGATTGGAAACTACTCTGGTAAACTGATGGGCATAATGGGCGACGAAAATGGCTATTAGCAGCAGTCAGACTTTATAACCTTTAAATCTGAATCAGAAATCAATTTGCTTTGGTTTCATTGTAGATTTCCTCTCAAGAGACAGGACTTCTGAAAAATCAAAGCATATTTGAAAAATCTCAAACTGCAAGGTGCCGAGCGAACTAAAAAGAGGGAAGGGATGTAAATAGAATCATGAAATTTGCAATGCTTGAAAGAATCTCGTCGGGTTTCAATGCAAATGAACTGAAACTCCAGTGAAGGTCAAATCATGATAAAGCAGATGTCAGCGAAGATTTTCCGCGCAATTGCAATTTTATTACTGGTCGTCAGTCCCCTGAAATTTAATTTCTCTTGCTAGCCGGCCATAATGGGCGACCGGCCATAATGGGCGACGCTACTCTAGCTAGAGTTTCTTTGAAGTCATTCAGTTCAAAGAAATAAGTAACTGAATTTTACACCAGCCTTTTCAAAGATTTGGAACCTATGCTTTGCATAACTTTCATTAAACTATTTGTTTCATTGCATTTTTCCTTAGTATTTGATGCGACAAGGACAATCAGCTGTACAAGCCTCATTAGAACTGGATATTACATCTGTTGAATATGCTGAAGATGAATTTACAATGGCTGGTGATATGGTTAGTCTTTCATTCCTTCCTCCTCCTTTCTCGCCTCCTCCTTCCTCGCCTCCTCCTTCCTCGCCTCCTTCTTCCTCGCCTCCTAAATGCGTATACACCGTTCCTGTTCATGAAAAGTAAATTTTACCTTGACATCGACAACGTTTAACCTTTTTCATTTATGGGCTCGAAGTTTTACTTGCTCGGTTGCAGGAATGGGATGTGCTAAATGTGCGTACATCGTTCCAGTTACTTCACGAGAAGTACATTTTACCTGAAAATCGACAAAGTTACAAATTCTCATTTATTAGCTCGAAGTCTTACTTGCTCGGTAACGTGAATGGTGTGTACTAAATGTGCGTACATCGTTCCAGTTACTTCATGAGAAGTACATTTTACCTGAAAATCGACAAAGTTACGAATTCTCATTTATTAGCTCCAAGTCTTACTTGCTCGGTAACGTGAATGGTGTGTCCTAAATGTGCATACATCGTTTCCATTACTGCATGATAAGCAAATTTAATCTTTACCTTGAAAACTTCTGCAATTCAAGCCCCCCCCCCCTATACAAATACAGAGTATCCCTTTTTGTTTGTCAAGGTACATTGGTATGAGATAAACTCAAAGGGATTTTCTTTAAACGACATAGGGAACAGGAATGAGAAACTTTCTGTTTACAAACATACTTACCAAACCAAGATTGAATTCGCGAAGTCTCAGGAAGATTTTCTCTCCTAGAATCACCAATCAAGCGTTTTCTGTAGTCTTGTTTGAGCGAAACTCAATCATAATGCCCGTTGCCAACTAAGCTAGAGTCTTTGTGGCAGACTTTTGGCATGAGCTGTAGGAAAGACGATGAATGATTTGAATGGCCTAATCTACTCTCAACCTGATTTGAGTACATAATTAATTAATTTTGCAGTTAAAAATACAATGATCTATCTATCTATCTGCCGGTATACTGACTGCCTTCTAAGAAGAAGCTTAGCATCAGTGTGTAAAAAATATTAAAAGGAAAAAAAGAAATTTGCTCTTTTTTGTTTTTCTATTTTCTAAGTTAAACGGAAACTAAGCATATATAAGCCCTCAGTGAAAATAACTGTGCAAATATTGAAGTTGAAAAGGATGGAGCTGAGACACTTTTATATGCTTGGTTTCCCTTTGAGGCTATACTACAGTGAAATAAGACTTTTTTTCTAACATGTCTAGGTATGTCATTGAACAAATATTTCATGTTTCATATCCTCTTTCCTATTCACATGACAACTTACTAGTGTTCTTCTGTGTTGTTTTCTAATCTCACAAATACTAACTGACTTGCACTTTCCTTCCAACCCCAATAAATCCTGCTCAACTCTTACAGCTCTGATGTCCTTTAGATCGCCATTTTATCCTGAATGAATTTATGATAAAATGGTGATCTAAAGGACATTGGAGTTGCCCCTAGTCTATTTCGTCAAAAAATAGATAGACTTATTACAGCTGACGAGATTGACTTGCGGCAAGTCTATTAGGACATCGGCCGTTCGGGATGAGCAGGGTGCTTTTGTCCTGGAAAATTCGAGGTTAGAAAACAATGAGGAAGAATGCTAGTAAGTTGGCATTATACCGGGTGTCCCAAAATGATGTATTATCGTTTGATTGCTTATATGTCCATAACCGATGAACCGATTTTCAAAAACTTTATTTCCTCCGATTGCCGAAAGGCTAAATTGTATTCGAGGATGTTGGTTGTGGTTTACGACGGTGCTTTCATGTCGAAAAGAAGGTTGATAAACCTGCTCAAATTCAAGCCTTAGATGGCATGAGAAAGAAACGGAATACTTTTCCAGTCAACATTTTAGATGTGGTATAAAAGCCTGAACGTATATGTCATTCAGAGAATATATGTCGTTAGAGCATATGAATTAAGTTAATACTGAGTTCAGAGAATACGAATACGGGTTCAGCCTTTTGCATCACATCTAGAATGTTGACTGGAAAAGTATTCCGTTTCTTTCTCATGCCATCTAAGGCTTGATTTTGAGCAGGTTTTTCGATCTTCTGTTCGACATGAAAGCGCCGTGGTAAAGCCACAACCAATCTCTTAAAATGCAATTTAGCCTTTAGGCAATCAAATAAAACAAAGTTGTTGAAATTCGGTTCATTGGTTATGGACATGTAAGCAGTCAAACGATAATACATCATTTTGGGACACCCGGTATTTTAACAGCAAAATGAATTAAGGTCGAAACAGTTGTAACAAGATTATGACTTTCATCTAGGCTCAAGATGGTAAGAGAATTCCAACTGGTGCCAACATATCTTTGGAAGGAAAGTTATATATGAGGCTGGCAAACGTTGGATATGCATCTAATTTCAACCCAGCAAAAGCAGGTACACAATCCTTTGCTTCTCGTTCTCTGTTCATTGTTTACTCACTCCCCTTTCAAAGATGCTACCGGGTGTCCCAAAAAGCACTCCAATTGGAAAAATCACCACAATTTGTCCTAAGGCCGATCTTCAAATTTCTTTCTTCGGCAAGGAGATCAATGACAAAGTTATTTTTCCAGCCATAGTTGATCCTGTGATTGGCTTTAAAATGAGTAAATTGGCTTTTTTTTCCAAGGCTGCCTGCTTTTGAGACTGCAAAAAGCGCTGATGATTACCAGATTAACTTTTTTATATCAAGCTTCTAGTTTGGTCATAAATGTCACAAAGAAACGCAAACTATTAGGGTAGATTTGAAGAATAGTGAAATCACAATTTCCTGGCTCTTAGGCAAGATTAACGATGTTGCTGAAAAGGTATAGGTCAAAATTAGGTTTTCCAATGCTTTATTCCATACTGAATAATGAAAACAAACATTTGATCTTCTTTAAATACATATACTTGAATAGTTGACAAAAGCGATTAAAAAGAAACTTTTGTGATACGTTTGATAATCGAATGTTGGCAATTTTTCCACCACTCAGCCATTGAACCTAATTCAGAAGGCTTCGTGTTATTAATTTTTGTCAAGATCAGCCTTTCTTCTGCACCACCTTTTGTTACATACAAGAGGGCATCTTACATCCATAGGGACCTTCTGTGAAGACTTGCCTCAATAATTAATAGGGAGATTGATGTTTCAAAAGAATTACAGCAAGCCGAAGTGATTTCGTAATTGTTTTCATTCCTTTCAAGGAACACTACCACAAATGAAATCGACTGTGATAATGCCCAGTATGTCATCAGGGCCAGTTAATTTAAGTAGAACAGGTCCAGGTGAGTTCATTGCTACTTGACTTATAAAATATGCTAAAAGGCATATACCAACTAACGCTGTCGAATGTTTATACAGGAGCCTTGTCGAACTGCATTTCTGATATTGTTGTTCTCTGTGGGGATGTGCAAATAAGACCACCGTTGATCTGTAGATTTCTCAAGAGATTTGAAAATGATTTAGGATTTTTATAGATATTCATTTATCTATTTATGCATTTATTAGTATGGTCAATGATTCTTTAATTTTCATTTTTGGTAACTGTTGGCTTTAATTAGCTTCCACGTTGCTATCATCGTGCAAGTCTTATAAATAAGTTATCGTTGTTATTATCACAATTTTTTCTTCTACTTAAGCACTCGGTAAACAGAAAACTGCAAAGGCCAAGTTAATGACAGAGCGAGATTCGGAGCTAGCAAGTTTGTTATTTACCAGAAGAAATCAGACTGCACCCATCGAAAGAACGAGAACAAGAGAAGCAGATGCTGTCAGGAAAAGGTAACTTGTTTTCCGACTCTGTGAATTTCACCAATTTCTGCTTCTTGTGCCAACCGTCGTAGAAACTATGTTTACTAGTTACATACAAAGGCAGCAGCTGCATATTCATATCCACCTTGAACCATCATTCAGCCTTTTTTGTCTGTTTTCTATTGTCATGAGGTTGGTATTATCTCTTTGAATTGTTGATTGGAGGTTTGGTTTTGGAATAGACTTTGTCTGGATTTTACTCGTGACAGGCTAACGTTTATCTTGATTATGTACGGCTCAGTGTGTTACAGAGTTGTCCGTTTTTGAAAGATTTTGAGATGAAATATTCTTATGAAATCATTTGTAATCTGAGAACGATAGGACCAATTTTGGCAAACAAAATTTTCTAATTTAAGTTGATATGTTAGCTACATACTGGATGTCCCAAAAAAGTACTCCCGTTTGATAAATCCCCAACATTTGATTACACGGCCGATCTTCAATATACTTTTTTTGTCAAGTATATCAAGGACCAAATTATTTTTCCAAGTCAAAGCTGATCTTGTAATTGGTTTAAAAAATAGTAAATTTAGCTCCTTTTAGGGCTACCTGGTTTTGAATCATACTGCAAAAAAACGGCTTGTGTAAAACGCAGGTCATGCAGGTTAAGAAAATGCGTGTTAAATTGTGCGGGTCAAAACTAGAGGCCATGGGCACACTCTCCTTCGCAGAGGCACTATTTAACGGGAGACTAGCCTACTGATTTTGTAAGTATGATAGTACAAAGGTTGCCTGGTTACATTGTGATAAGAAACCTTCATAGCCAAACCTTCATAGTCTCGAAGATCGTTTGATTTGGGAAATTTTGAATGCAAATTATCATTTGTCCACATAATGAGATTGCTGCTGGGAAACCTCTCCAACATAATAAAATTCTGGGTGCTGCAATTAGTCCAAATGACGACCCCACCAACATTTTTCAAAACGCTGTATGTTTGAGTCATATGGTTGGAATTGACATTTTGTGATCAAAAACTAAATTTGTCAAGATCATTGTTAGTTTTCTTAGAAGATTTAGGCATCAGTCACGTAGAACAAAGATCTAAGAGAGTTTTCAGGAATCCATTAAATCATGAATGACTTACCCCACGTAGCCAGACTCTCTGTTAGCTTTTAGTGGATTTGTCCAAGCCTCACTTTTTTTCATCAGTCAATTGAGCCATAAAAATGCAAAAGGTAATGGGTGCTGCGTGGGGATGGAGAAAAACTTTTGCATTTCTGTGGCTCAATCGACTGATGAAAAAAAGTCAGACTTGGACAAGTCCAAGCTTTTAGCTACTTGTAGCTGCTTTTAGCAAAATGCTAGAAATACCAGGTCATGGGTACAAAAGGTTTCTGCAGTTTCTTAAACAAATCTCAGCCTTCTCAAATTTTCGTTATATTTAGTGATAGGTTCCTTCGTAAGCATTTCGTGAGTTTTACCATACCATAACACATCGGAAATATGCACATTACCATCTCAGACAAAATACAAGATAGGTATTCATTTTTCATTATTTTGGTCACGCATTTTTATTTGAAACACCCAGTAACTTGTTACCAGAGAGTGAAGGGGTCTTCAAATGCAAACAACAACCGAACGAACCCTTTCTGCACACCTATTGCGCAAACGGCGGAGGGCCTAAAGCCAGTATACCCATTGCCTCTAATTTTGACCCGCACGATTTAACCCGCGTTTTCTTAACCTGTATGACCAGCGTTTTGCACAAGCCGGCAAAAAAGCACTGATGATTGCCAGATCAATTTCTTTGTGCATGTAAAACTTCTAGTTTGGTCATAAATGACAGAAGTAAATGTGCACTATCATTGGAGACTCCAATGATGATAACAAATCAGAAAATTTTGACTCTTAGGCTAGATTCAGTATTTTGCTTTAAAACTATAGCTCAAAATAAGGTTTCTCAACGTGTAATTTTCTACCTTGCTGTATCAAAAACAAACATTTTATCATCTATGAATATTTTTGGGTCTTTGACAAAGCAACTCAAAAAGAAATTTTATGAAAGGTCAATCGCTGGTGATTTTTTAAACAGGAGTACTTGTTTTGGGACACCCGGTAGCTTTTGTTATTTTATAAGAATCTGATCACTTTTGTGAGATGTGCTACATGATTTTAAACATGAATAATTGTGTAGCAACCTCATTATATGCCCATGTATATGCCCAAGTAAAGTTCATCAATCCTGAATCACGACGCTTATTTGAACCGCGCAAAAATAACGCTTCGAATGTGAGATCAACTTAAACGGGCTGTAAAACATTTTAAGATGAAGGTTAGCTAGCTAGCCAATATCACAAGTCCAATCAATATCGCTGTTTATTATCACGAGGTTGCTACGGAGGTTGGTAGCAAATTTAATTAAAGGTGTCATGTAGACTAACTACTTCAGTCCCAATTTCCGCTTTGTTAATTGAATTTCATGATGGCACTGCGCTTCAAGTGGTTGTAGCCTCCAACAGTCTATCAATAGCGATAACTACGAACATGTAATCAGTCTGGGTTGAGATGAAGCATTTTTTATGTGATCGGGGAACGATACAGTTGTGTCCTGCATATAAGAAACTCAAATTTAAGAACCACAGACCCTGATTTTCAAAATAATACCTCATTTTATAAGAAACTGTTACAGGTCTGAAAAAACCTTGTTTTTTTATTTAACAAAGCTAGGCAAAAAACACCTTCCTGGAATAATTATAGCATTTACTGGAAGTGAAAATTTACAAATGCAAATCAAATGATGTTTTTGTCACAATCATGAAGCTTGTGTCTGAATAGTTCATCAATAGTGCATGATTTTTCTGATAAGAAACTTTACCCTGATTTGAAATTTTACCTCATTCTATAAGAAACATGTCAGACCTGAAATGGAAAAGGTTGTTTCTTATATGCTGTGCACTACTGTATAACTGATTTTCACGAAATGAATTCTCTTATCTTAGTTGATATGTTAGGTACATGGGTATTACAATTTTTTAGTAATCTTAGAAATGGTTTGAGAGCTGCAGGCTTTCAAAAATCTTTGATTTTTCTGGCTCATCCAGTAGTTCTTATTGTGCTTTGAAATTATAGAAAACTTGAGAGAATGCAGGCGGTCAGGCAGATTCAGGACGGAAATGTTACTAATGCATTTGTGGTAAGTGGAATATTTTATTTTACTCTTTCTAACATGCCTCGCTCGCTGGAGACTTAAGTGTCCAATTTTTCCTTAAAATGAGTTTCTGCAAGGAAATTTTTTTTTTTTTTTTTCATTTTAAAATTATTTATTGCACGGTAGCCCCTTCATGCAGTATGATTGTTTTTCAGGGGGCCGGGACAAAAACTTTACAAATTAAAAAATCTACTAAAATTAATAACGGAAAAGGAAACTAATTACAATCATAAATGGTTTATCTACAACTATTTACAATAAATTTACAACAAACCCTTTATC
>REGL01000556.1:24021-34823 GCA_004194395.1 Aurelia aurita complex sp. Pacific | reverse complement strand
GGGAATCATCGATAACGAATGCAGGAGAATCCACAGTGTTTTCACCAATCTTTTTAAGATTTGGTCTAGATCCGATTACCATTGCCTGAGTCTTGACTACATTCAAAGACAATTTATTGCCCTGAAGCCATTCTTTCAAACATTTCAATTCGTTGTTGAGCGTTTCAGTTAGATCCTCAATGCTCTTAGAGGAATAGGATATGCTAGTATCGTCGGCGTACATCGTAACTTTGCAGTTTTTCAAGGCGAATGGCATATCATTTATATAGATTAGGAAGAGTAGCGGACCTAAACAAGAGCCTTGTGATATCATTGTGAAGAGCCTTGCCAATCTGTCATTGGCTTTGTATTCAAAAGGATGATTTTACATTACACTGAAGCTAAGGTATCTAAAATAATAAACTTTTTTCCCCTTATTTTGCAAAATTTCTGAACCTAAATTCTCCATATTTCTGTTTTGTTTGTGGGTACCACCTACTACAATAGACCTATCGCCTATTGTTCATTTAGACCTAAGTTAAATTCAAGTGATCAATCTGTTGATAAGGCGTCGTTTGATTTCTTAACTTATTTTGTGCCTTGAAAATATGTGCCATGAATGCAAGTAGAATGATATCGAAACTTCCAAGACATGGTCACATGACATGGAAAGCAATCCTTAGCCTGGTTTGTCTTTGCGTGACCTCAATTTCCAATTTATAGTAGAAATCTGTTCGTTTACATTTCCGTTATCATAGTTTACAAACGGAATAATGCCAGTCCCACTTTAGTGAAATTATTTTTCCGGAAAATAGCAACAGTGGAGTATTTTGCAAAATGTTTGTGAACTCTGGTGTGTCTATCATCTGATATGCAATCAATATTTTCTTCAGCTCCAGAAAGAAGAAAAGGTTCAAAGACAGAGGGACTTGCAAACTATCAAAATTTACCGGTATAGACTTGCAACTTTGAATTATCTCTGCTATATCGTGTGTGTTTGTCATCTTATAAGTCAGAATCTTTGCACGACAAGATAAAAACATATCTCTCTTGTCAGTATATCATGATAATCGCTCGAAAAGTGTCCGCATGGCAACCTTGCGGCATCTTACGGCACCTTACGGCTATATGGAAACCAGGCTTTACTCTGTTGATGCTACAAACGCTGGAAAGAAGTTGTTTCACGTGACTTGTCTGTCTGTCCGTCACTCTCAAGTCTGGAATAAACGAGGTGCATGGCAATTCAATGTGCAGTTCTTTAATTAGTCCAAATGTGCAAGTTGCTTAACTGTAAAGGACATCTAAAACCATTCAAGAATTATATAAAACTGTAACAACGAAAAATGCAATACATGTCACTTTACAGTTTTCGTGTTTTCGCAAGTTAACATTTCAATTGGCGCAAAATCAATGTAAACTTTCTGCAATAGGCGACTTCGCTATAGATGGCGGAGTGGAATTTGCTATTGTGATGCAATGCGTCCCACTGAATTCAATTGATGGGATTGGTATATTACTTCAAGACTGCAAGGGATCTTGGTAAAAAAATCATCGATGCCTTCTTTAGCATAATCATATATTTGCAAATCCTGGTTGGGTGTTTTTATGTTAACAAGCGGAGGGAGCCGTTTTTCCTGGATTCATGAGCATTTTAATTTGCTGTGCAACCTTATCTTACTACCACGAACGCTGTTGCTGCCCTATCTTTTCATTTGAATTGATCCAAGGAAACTTTAGGCAATTTCCAACAATCCAAGAGAGAGCATCCGTGATATTATTATTCTGTTCAGCATTACTTCATGTTTTAAATTTCTCCTACCGGGTGACGCAAAAAAGGTACTCCCGTTTGAACAATCACCAAAATTTGATTTCACTGTCGATCTTCGATTTTCTTTTTTGTCAAGTAAATCAAGGACCAAATTATGATCCAATACATAATTATTCTTGTAATTGGTTTCAAAATTAGCGAATTACCTCTTTTTAAAGCTACCTGGTTTTGAATCACACTGCAAAAAGCGTTAATGATTGCCAGATCATTTTCTTTGTGCATGTAGAGCTGCTAGTTTGGTCATAAATCACAGAAAGAATATACACTATCATTGGAGACTTCAATAATGATAAAAAAATTTGAAAATGTTGACTGTTACACAAGATTGAGTATTTTGCTTCAAAAACTGTAGCTCAAAAAAGGTTTTTCAACGTATAATTTCTCCACCTTGCTGTATGAAAAGCAAACATTTTATCATCTATGAATATTTTTGGGTCTTTGATAAAACAACTCAAAAAGAATTGTTTATCAAAGGTTTGATAATCAATTTTGGGGATTTTTCAAACAGCAGTACTTTTTTATGGGACACCCGGTAGTTTTGAAGTTGTGACATCATCAAATTACTAAATCATAAACCGATTTATTTACGAATGCCAAGTGAAAAAATGCACAGGATTTAAACAGAAAAATTAACGACAAATAGATTGCAGATGGTTGGACAGGAAAGTGATGTGGGTGCATTGGAATAAATTGTAAACCGATTTATTATAGACTTTTGCTTGCTACCATCTTATGGACCTACAAAAATTGAGCATTTCTTGTGTTGGTCATATTGATTTTCGTCAATCAGTTTAGAATCTATGGTGATTTTAATGTTTGTGAAAGCTTCAGATATGTCCTCTCGTGCATCCTTTCATAAAATCTAAAAATGCGGTAATTCCGAAAGTAATGATGATATCAAAAATGCTCTTGCTGGAAGTATGGCAAGTTACCCGAAGATGCCTTTGACCACTTCATTTGAAAGAATGGGGCTATAACAATTTATACTCTCAATTTCAAAGTTTACAATGATTCGAAGTATGTATGTATACATTTCTGCCTTGTATCTGATCGTAGTTTTAGGACGCTGAGAAGCTGAGCTTATCGAAGCAGCGTCCTGGTCCTTCCTCTCGATGTGAGCACACCTCGTGATTCCTGTAGTCTGGAATTACAGAGTTAGCGACTCTCCTCACACTTTGTAGCAGGTTCGGCAGGGCGGGGACTCGAATCACCAACCTTCAGATTGGTAGTCAAGCGTGCTACCACTGAGCCATCTCCGCCATATAAGTATGTGCTAACACTTCGAGCAATTACGATTCGCCAATGCAGGTAAAATTTATGGCAATTTTATTCTTTTATAGAGAGAGATGTAAACACGAAGGAATAATCAACATTTTAGAAGATGGAATCACTACACATCGAACAATGCATGCATCATTGGGGAAAGCAGAGTTTTTCGAGTTTGCCTTAAAAAATCCATATTCAGTTGACCAGAATGTTGAAATCAATTTTCAGGACAGAGATATTGCGTAAGTTTGGTAATCTTACTCAACTCTTGAATAGATTTTGTGACCGAGATGATAATTCGACAGAATCGATATCAGCATTGATAGAATCGATACCAAATGTTTGTGAATTGGGTGGGTTGCCCTTTGTGTGCAACTCAGCGGGCGGGACGAAATGCGAACCATTGGTTGAAATAATATGAATGAGAAGACTTACTGGTAGCATGGGCGAAATGTTTTGAGCGATGGTGACTCGTGGCGGGGAGCGGTGACGTCAGCAGTTGTTGTTGTTGTTGCTCTCTTGGTGGGGGTCCTGTTGTTGAACATCACCGGCTACGGTTGCCTGACATCCAATGTGACACTGACTCCAGTGTTTATCAGTAAAGACTGTTTATTCGTAGCCTTTAGCAATTGTATTTAGTTGTATACTTAGGTTTAATTTAGTTGCTCGTCTTTATGTCAAAGCCATGGGGTAGTCATGGTCTTTTGCTCCCCATGGTATCTCGTCCTGGTTGTGTTGAAAAGTAGTTCGTAAGAGTTGTTTTAAGTAGTCCCGTTTTTGTAGATTGTTATACTAAATATGATAAAAAAAACAAAACAAAAACTTACCTGGTTAGGACATCTGACGTGACTGCATCCCGACACTCCAGCGATATAAACCCTTGAAGAATATGTCAGAAAATGAAAAGGCGATTGGAAGATCAAAGATGACCTGGATGCAAACCATGCCGCTTTCTAAAGCAACCAAAACATTGAAAATTTTATTGGAACGGACACATGGTAGAGCAACCAGGTGTAGCATTCTAAAACACATCGTGCAGTACTAACTGCGTATGATGTCATAGAATAGTGGTAGTAGAAGATACTCTTGTTCTGATTCAACCGGAGCATAGGCTCCAAATCTTTAACTCCGCGTAAAAAGGTGGGTGTAAAATTCAACGACCTATTTCTTCTGATTGAATTGTTTGAAAGAAACTTTAGATACCTATCTATAATTCTACCGTTGGACTTTCCAGAAATTGTGAATATTTTTCGAAATTACAGCATATCTTGCATTTCAACTCATTTGAAGATGTGACGTCATCAAATTTCTAAATCATAAACCAGATGAGTGACAGACTTTTGCTTGAGGCCATATTAGAAATTACGTTAGTTTTAAGTTTTTTTGAAAATTTTTCTCAAATTCTTCAAAAAGGAGAGAAGCACGCTAATTCTGAAAATATTGAAGATTTCTGAAAAGTCCAACGGTAGAATTATAGAGAAATAGCAAAAGTTTCTTTGAAGTCATTCAGTTCAAAGAAATAGGTCACTCGAATTTACACCAGCCTTTTTAAAGATTTGAAACCTATGCTTTCAACCGGTAGTATTTTTGTTCCTTTCCACGTAATGGCCAAGAGGATGTCATGATCTAATGCTTCCTGTCATATCGTCCTTGTAGTGTTTCGTAGAGTAATTTGTTGGTTGCGTTATAAAAACTTTTCTTGTAAGAATATTTAATGGAATATGAAAAATGAAAATATTATAATTTGGCATACATTGTGAGTCAAAAAAGACTTTCTCTTTTTTTTTGGAAAATTATCAAAATTTGAATATGTCACTATTGTTTAAATTTCTGTTTCCCTATTTGTGTATAAACGACTAGATGTATTCAGTTCGTGATCGTTATTTGGTTCTTCCGGTGGAAACAGCGAACCAAAAATTCTCAGCTCTTCTTTGGTTTATGAAGGCTGGATTGATTTATCTTTTTCTCATTCCAGTGTAATCACCGATGCTCGCGAATGGAGATACTTCAAGATACTCACCAATACCAAGACAGGTATGTTGAAGAAGACCTTGTTTACACAGTACTGTTTTCAGTTCATATCGGATATTTTTTCTTTTTCACGTTTAGTAGCGATATATGAAATTACTGTAAATAGGTTTATGTCTTGAAGTGTTTAGGTTTATTAGCTATCTTTTCTTTTTTTGCTGGGACGATTGGAAAGCAGTTGCTTAGTTTCGCTGAATAGACCATTTTGACATTAAGAAAAAGCATAGACCCAATGTGATAAAAAATCATACTTACCGGTTCTAGCTTTGAAAATGATACAAGGAAGTCCACAATTAAACGTCATAAACAACAACTTGCTGTGAGTGGGCTTACGCTTACGGAAACCCGCACCACCACACAACAGCTGCAAGCAGCAAATCTGGCGGGTTTACATGTTTGGCTAGGCCATAAACAATATAAGATGTTAGATGAAGCCACAGCAAGACTCCTTGCCACTTGCAATGCGAAAAACATGATTAAAACCGATGAAAATCAGCAAATTACTGGCAGCAGCATTGGCTGTGCCTTACCACCAGCATAAATCGCACTGCAGTGAAGCAATTTTCGATCTGCGGCTACCATTTACCAGAAAAATATTGCTTTCCCCAGACCCTTTTTCTTAATGTCAAAATGGTCTATTGTATTCCATGGTAAATATGTTCTAAGTGAAATGAAATGAAAATGATTGGTTTCATGTCGGATTGGCCTTGTATTTACACGAGAACGCACCAATCCGCTATGCTTCATACTGTTTTTGCATTTTCAAATGAAAATCCTCTGAAAGTGGCATGAAACCAATGTGATATTGTGTAAATTGTCGAATCTGGTAGCAACTCAATACGGAATCTCATTATCAATTCTGCAAGCCTCCCATTCATCTGGCATATTGCGCAGTACAGCAGTACCGTGAATATAAAAAACAAACGTTGAATCCACTGCAGTTGTGAGGCCCTCTGTGGAGGCCCCCAAAACTTTAAAAAGTATTGGAGTTTTGATGTAGGAGAGTTTTAGGGATTTGGTGAAGTATTTTGGTTCTGCAAAGAGTCAAATGTTTTTTTTCATTTGAGTGTATCGTGGGGCTGAGTCGTCTCGAATGAATTTCTGGGTCATTTGCTTGCGTCTAACAATTCTGGCGACCTCGAAATTACAGTCACCCAACTGCAGATCTGTGAGAATTATTTATTTATTTATTCTTATGTCGATGATTCAGGAAGACATTTGCGAAAAGCAGTGAAAAGAAGATCGAAGGCCCTTTCACAAAGGTTTCTTTTAGTGTTGAGTTTGACAGAATATTGTATCTCAGATTTAAAGGACAAGTCCGGAGTTGGTATGATTGATGATAAAATACAAGATAATACTGCTATGGATGATGTATGATACTTTTTCCACTATTTTACTCCTTCTCCTTGTGAAATTACGTATTCAAATAAGCAATTTGAGGGAAGTGACGTCATATCGCGTAAACGAAAACGAGGCTGTGTAATAGTTTTCTTGCCTCTTTATCTTAGCAAGCCTCTTTATCGTGTTCTCATGCCATTTTTAAAGCAAGAGTACACGATAAAGAGGCGAACAGCGATTAAGAGGCGAAAAAACAATCGCCCGGCTTCGTTTTCGTTTGCGTGATATGATGTCACTTCCCTCAAATTGCTTTTTTGAATACGTAATTTCACAAGGAGAAGGTGAAAAACAGTGGAAAAAAGTATCATACATCATTCATTGCAGTATTATCTTGCATTTTATCATCAATCATACCAACCCCGGACTTGTCCTTTAAGATTTTGGAGCGATTCCAACATGGAGACAGAAGAATGAAAACGGTATCGTACAGCCAGAGAAAATCTCATATCGGATTGACATCCTTAATTCGTTATGAAGCGAAAACGGTATCGTGTAAACTGGGCGTAAGGGATTCACCCTTGTTATCCGAATAGATTTCGCTTTCATAGCAAAGTAGTGTCAGCAACGTAGTGAGTCAAAATCGCCTATGAGATATATATGTTGAATATTGTTTTTCCTAGCTGTTGAAGAGAATATGATCAACACAGTAGACTCTACAATCCAAGTTTACCTGAAAGGAAATGAAACACTTCATATTCCATTCAAATTACAGAGTTTCACTGCTGAGGGAGCAACACCTGAATTGGTATGCGAAAGTTTGCTGTATAGCGTATAAATTAAGTCAAAAGTATGCTTTCGGGCCATTGAAACTTTAAGTTATCATTGCTCCTCGATAATACGGCCAACAAGTACACTCTTGGATTCTGCTCATCTCTTTCCTGTCATTGTATCAGATTTGCGCGTATTCTTTGCCGTGTAACTAGAGATGGCATGTGCGAGGTATGGGAGGTATGTCCATTGCAAAGGCTCCGTTGAAATTGGAGAGCGGGAATTGTCAGTTTTCGGACTCTTCGATTTTGTCTGCGCTAAAGACTCATTGTCAAACATGATCCTTTGTGTACCGAATGACAAGGAAGGCAAAGAGAATTTAGGCCAGCAACAACTTTCAGATATTACAAAAGTCGACTTTGGCGCCACAAAGGATCATGGTTAACAATTGTTCTTTAAAGGCACACTGTCCCCTCGATAATTTGCTTTATCCAAAGAAAGCAAAGTCACTCATGCATAATTTTCATAATTTTCGGGATGCAGTTGAATAAACGAAATTAGCGTAAATTTGTGGAATATTCAATAGAGATCTTTATCGATTTCTTTCATTCATCAAGGGGACAGTGTGCCTTTAAGTATCATCTTGGTATCATTTGCAATCGTCCAAAGAAATTTCGGATTCATATTGCGGTGACCTTTAAAGCAGCAGGAATTTTACTGGCTAGCGCTTGGATTAATCACGAATAATTTGTTGTTTCCATCTCGCTTTACCATACGTTTATTTGCTTGACATCTCTTTCAGGGACCTCCGCATCCTCTCTTTGCAAAACAATCCAACTATATGTGCCAATCGTTGGTAAAGGATACTGGCATTTCTTCCAGGACAATAAAGGTATGGACATTTCTTGCTAAAAGTGCAATGTTTTGAAAATACTGTTGCTCTTAAAATAAGGTATTTCATACCGTTATTTCATCTTGTCCTTTCGAAAGAACAAAATGATGAGCACCTATGAAATTTCTTTGGTTTTGACACAAATACAGAAAAAGAAAATCGGTAAGCTTATGAATTCTGAAAATTTTCCAAAACGTACAGGTCTCTATTTACTCGGCCGGTATGATTGGTTATATTGTGAAGTCTATGCCCTATTTACATGTGAGAAAATTAGATTGATCGAGAACGGGATTGATCCAGTAAAGAATCGATCCCAGAACTTTGCAGATGTTTTCACGGGAACGATCCCTTTTATCTGATTTGATGTTGTGTTTTCACGGGATCGATCCAAGCACCATACCATTGATTCCCAGACTCCTTATAAAGACTTCGGCATGCGTAAAGACTTCGCGCCATTTGTTGTTTGGGCGACCAAAAGGCATCATTATGAAAATGCCTCGATTTCCTTTTTCGGCTTGCCTCCATTTGCATCCGTGCCAGTTTGGGATCGATCAAGCTGTTTACACGAGGCTCTGACAGGATCGACCCAAAAACTGGATCGCTCTGGTAAACGATCCCAAACTAGCACGGATAGCGGATTGAACCCGAGCGATCCCGTGTAAACGCAAGGCCTATCCGTAGTGAATGAACGTAGCCTAGCGGGGATAATCTTTAAACAGGACGGAGAAAATGCCTACGCACGTTTCCTTTCTCTAGCCTAGGGAAGATATCCACGCTCATGTCGAAATCATCAAATAAATAAAGGCTAATTTTAGACATGTATATGCAGCTATTGAGTTAGCTATGTATCATTGTCAATTATTTTTAAAGGCAAATGACCGAAATAAAACAACCTTATCCCCAGGGCCTTTTGTCATATTTCAAATGTAGCAAAAGGCCCTGGCGACGAGGTTGGGAAATAAAAGGCAATTTGAATTAGGAGCCTGGGTAATTTGAATGGCCTTGTATTCCATTGTATTTGATGATCTCAACAGATGATAAAAACACTTAGACAAACAGACACTCGTGACCTCCCTTTGTTCTGCTTAAACTAGATGACTAGATGTCCGTCAGTTCTCTTTAATGTTAAAAACATGTCCTTGTATCATACTATTTTTGTTTTCAGATTTCTTTTGTGACGCTGGATCAGAAACCGATTGCTATTTTGGCGTTAGATGTCGAGATGCATCCTCATTCGATTGACCAAACATTTCGATTTTCAAATGCAGAACAGTCGTTCTTGAAGAAATCAGTGCGACTGCCGCCATGGCGAAATCTAACAGGTATTTGCGTATTTCTTTTAATAACTATTTGATAGAGGTGGAAGCATAATAATAATAATAATAATAATAATGAATTTCTTTAAAGTTGGTTAATAATACAAATAGTTTTCTCTAAAGGGAAGAGTAACTAATTAAAACCAACTATTCAACTACAAAACTAAATCTAACAAATTATTTACATATAGTACAATTGCATTTGTCCCCGTTCCACGTTTTGAAAATTTTTTTTAATGAGGCTATGTTTGGTTGTTCTTTATTACATCAGGTATGGAGTTCTATAGAATGCTCCCCCTGCAAATTATGGAGTTAATTCCATAGGAGGTTGTTTTCGTGTTAGGTACTTGTAAGAGATCCTTTACTCGGAGATCATATGTCATTTCTCTCCTTTTCAACATATCCCACATAAAAATAGGATTTTGGCAGTTGAGGGACTTGTAAACCTCAATCAAAAGGTTCTGGAGATCTTTTTCGTGGATTGATTTTTCATTTACTCTCATGTCCAAGTTGAGAAGAAGTTGTCAGTTTGATCATGGTTGTTTCGCCGCAACTTTGCTTGAATACCACCAGAGAGCGCCGAAGGTTCCACCGTTGAGCTTTCATAAAATCTTGAACATTATTAGGGGTTTGTTTTCTTTTTTAAGAATTCAAGGAAGTCTTTAAAAACTATTAGAACCATCGTAGTTTTTGAACACTATTTTTGAGGAAGCATTGAATATGTCCAAGAATATGAATCTATGCAATTTAGTGTCCAGCAAAAGTCTTTCACTCGTCTGGTCTATGATTTAGAAATTTGATGACGTCGTATCCTCAAACGAGTTGAAATATAAGATACGTTGCTGTTTCAAGATTTTACACAAATCCACCGGCAAAATGATTGCAACATAGCTAAGGTTTCTTTCGAGCCATTCAATCAAAGCAAAATGTTGTAAAAATGTACACTGACTTTTTCAGAGAACTGACGCCTGCGCTGACTTTGGCATTAGTGAAACTTCGATTTGTTATTGTTTTAGACAGCAACGTTTTGTAATTCATGTTCTACAGCCCAATGGATTTGCAAGGCTTGCATACACTATCTATGTAATTGTGTATTTTTTTTCATGACAGGTTCAATAATGACAGAAGGTCAATCTATAACATCAGTTGTTGCTCGATGCACTGATCCACATGTCATTTGTGAGACACGTGATGTGGTAAGTCATTCTTAATGTCTACAGGCGTAATACATATATTTATTGTGGAGACAGGAAACGGTAGACTGATTATATGTTCGTAGGTATAGCTATTGATAGACTGATGGACGCTATAACTACGACTCATGGACATACGCTTCCAGAAACGGACATGGCCTAAATCACCTGCTATTTTTTCTCAAAACCACCGA
>REGL01000556.1:4028-21180 GCA_004194395.1 Aurelia aurita complex sp. Pacific | reverse complement strand
AGGCCCTCAACTGGAGCGACAACAACAACATCAATTCACTTCAATTAGATGAGCGTAAGTTGAGGGTCCTTGTGTAGTGAGGCTAAGGAAACGGTTTTTCCGAGGAAACGTATATATCCCCCCGTGCAGTAGGTTAATGCTCATGCGCCTGGCAGGGCTCCAATCCAAAGCGCTATTGCGCATGAGCTTTAACTTACTGCACGGGGGGATACATACATTTCCTGTGACAAACCGTATCTCGTCTCCCCAACAAATATGTTGGCAAAATGGGTAGTATTATTGCCTGGGAAACGGTAGGTTGTGAACTGTTAAAGGAACATTTGAAAATCAAGGAGGGTATTTTCAAACAGCTATCACCAGAAGAACTGGTGAATCAAGATTGTTACCAAAGTTTATTCACATTTTCTACCTTATCCATTTTAACCGAAGCATATCCTTTTATCCCTGCATACGTTTTACTTCTTTTTACGTTTTGTTCTTGCTTGACGTAGAGATAGTAAAGCATCTCTGACACATGAGAATGTAACTCAAAAGGGAGGAAATAGATTCAGTTTTTATATCTTGTGATGGAAAATATATATGTTGTCAGAAAAGAGGAGATTGGAGATAGCTTTTGGAATATCAAGGAAGTATTTATCGTAAACCATCGGGAAAGTCTTTATCACCATACAATAAAATCTGCATTAGAAATTCGTTCGAAAGATTGGTAGGTCCAAGTGGTCGTAATAAACAGAAATACCAGCGAGAAGATCTCTACGTGTTACTTCAAAAGAAGGGCAGAGCAACAAAACGTGTTCTGTATCCTCAATGCCATCGTTGTTTGTAGGGCACATTGGGTTTAGATATCCCTGAAATTGTGTTTGAATTTATGAATTTCAATTTACTGAGACCAAGTTCCAAATTGACCAAGTGCAGCGTTCAATAGATTTTTATTGTCTTAAATTTCTAGCGAGAGAATGAGCCACAAGATGTCCTGATAAAAGTTCCTTGTGGGCCATCTCCAAATATTCGAAGATTTTTTGTCGTCATTTACGCGTGAGTATTCTACTGTTGTTTATTTTTCTGATCTTTGTTGATGTTTAGGAATAAATGCTACCTGATATTTCGGTTGATGTTTGAAAGAAAACATTGGCTGCGGTCACACTAGACGTTTTTACCTCGTTGTATACCTTCAAAACAACGGGTTAACTACGCTGTGATATGTGACCGCATTTCGTTTTCACTTATAACGCTGTTACAGGTTTTGGTCCTGAGAGCTGATTCTATAAGAAAACAATCAGATTCAAAACAGCGGGCAAAACAAGGTCCCGAGCAGGGAGCTTTACACCCTCCCTAGCACCCTCCCTAGCTCCCTGGTCCCGAGCTATGTTTTAGCGTTGTTTTGGAGAATGAACCAATCTCAGCCTTGCGTAGTTATCACGTGATACATCATATCACTGTGTGACCGGGTGTCATTGCACCGTTATATTGCCGTACTTTCTGGCGACAAAAACAAATTGCAAGTAAATGCAGCAATTCACATTACAATGGGAAAGTGACCGCATCCATTGTTTCGTTGTAAAATGGTTTTGTTTTCATCAACGTTGAATTCTTTCCCCAATCATCTATCACCGGTCTTTCTCTCAAAAATTTCGAATTCCCTCTTAGTGCTTTGAGATCTTTTTGTGTCTCCAATGTCAGTTATTTTTCTGAATTATGTATTTCTGAAGTAAGTGCCCGTACAAAATACACGAAGATTTCAAAAAACCTACTTTCTTGCTCCTGCTGCTTTTTATTAATCGATATTCAGACGTATTTTATGTCCAGCAAACTTTCAAGCTTCTCAAATCTTGGGATCGAGGTGGTTATATGCATCACCCCCAAGCATTTAGTTCGGTGGTTGTTATTTCATAGGAAAATTTTCTCTGTAATCTATGTTTCACTTTGTCCCTCTTGAAATTGATTTCAAAGTCATACTAAATAAAACATGTCAAAAGTACTTCCATTAAAAACTCCTTCCTTATGACATAATAAACTCTTTATTACATTGAAGTGAACTATGATGTGCAGTCAAGCAATTCCTTTTGAGTAACTTTTATTACAGGAAATTTTGACTTTGAAACGTACAATCCTATGCGCATACTAACCGGTTTTGTGTTGTAAGGAGAAGATAAAGCCCGAGGTCTTAAAAGTACAGACCGAGCTTGCGAGGTCTGTGCAATAAGACCGAGGGCTTTATATTTTCCTGTACAACACAAAACCGGTTAGTATCAGTTTTATTACCTGGTAGCTTCTAATTTTGTCTTATATCGTTTAGTCAAACGCATTTTGTTACTGTTACGTCGCTTGAGTTGATTGTAAATCTCGCAGGCCTAAATCAGCTGCTGTGGCGACGAAAACGTGTCCTTGTATCGTATTATACAAGGCTACGGGAAAACCATGGGAAATGTGCGATTAACCAATGGGATTGGCGGGATTCTTGTATTGCCTCGTTTTTGAAACGTCAGTCAGGTAATACTAGGTTATAAAGCATTCCATCGGCCACAGCTCTTCATGTCAGCATGTTTTATCACTTCTTTTTTATTTAGCAATTCTTCTAAAGAGCCTGGATCGAGCGATATTTTTATATTTTCATATGAAAGGTTGGATTGAGATGCGTAAGAGCTCCTGTCGCTTGTGGCACTTCGAAAATTCTTCAAAATGTTTGAAAATATCGTCCGATTCAGATTCTTTTAAAGGATAGCTACACGGTCTATTGTTTATAAAGTATTCTAAAAACGTTTTCAGGGACACATTTTGTGCATCACCAAGTCGAATATGGCNGATTCAGATTCTATTAAAGGATAGCTACACGGTCTATTGTATATAAAGTATTCTAAGAACAGTTTCAGGGACACACTTCGAAAATTCTTCAAAATGTTTGAAAATATCGTCCGATTCAGATTCTTTTAAAGGATAGCTACACGGTCTATTGTTTATAAAGTATTCTAAAAACATTTTCAGGGACACACTTCGAAAATTCTTCAAAATGTTTGAAAATATCGTCCGATTCAGATTCTTTTAAAGGATAGCTACACGGTCTATTGTTTATAAAGTATTCTAAAAACGTTTTCAGGGACACATTTTGTGCATCACCAAGTCGAATATGGCAGTTTTATGTGCACTCATTGCAGAGGTAAGACTTACGTATGATAATTTTTTGGTCCTTTTTTGCTTAGAATTTAAGACTTTAAAAGTTAATGAATTAAGATTTTGCTTGAAACTTCATATTGGAAATACAGCTTCATGATGATTTGGATAAGTAAGAGAACATAGGGTTCAAATCTTTAAAAGTTCGGTGTAAAATTCTATTGCAGTTTCCTTTGAAATAAATGGCTTGGAAGGAGCTTAGAATTTTTTGCTGCAAATCTGCCGTGGCAATTTATTGATATCTTGATTAGTTTCAATATTGCAGCATTTATTAAATTTGAGGCTATGACGTCATCAAATTTCTAAATCCTAAACTAGAAAAGCTGCAGATTTCTGCTTGCCACCATATTGTAGACCTTCATAAACTATGGTTTCTTTAAAGGTTATAAAATGTTTCCTCTTTTAGTTTAGGATTTACGATTGTTTGAATTTTTTCAAAATTGCCTATGAATTTTCTCAAAAATAATAAAATTGCCCCCATTTTGAAAAAAATCAAGATATCAAAAATTTCTACGTGAGATTTACAACAAAGTACCATAAGTTCCTTTCAAGCCATCCAATTAAAAGAAAACTGCAAAAGAATTTTACACCGACCTTTTTAAAGATTTGAAAGAGTTGAGCCCTATGCTAAGTAAGAGTACAATGAACAATGTCTAAATACCTTACCAGCAGATGTTGACAAAACATGACAATTCAGTTTCAAATTCAACTGGACATATTTCAGTTAATAAGCACTTGATAATTCCAGTTAATCTTCAGATATCAAGAATTAATATTAAGATTAGGCCACGCAAGATTATAGATGTCAAGAACGGGAATTGTCAACAGTACAATAGGAACATGCAGGAACCTGCCCATCATCTCCCTGTTTTCAGAGAGATCCAGGTTACATTTATAGAAAAAAACGTCACACGAGGCTGACCTCACTACTACCGGGTGCGCCAAAATAAACTATGTACGTTTGGCAGGCCACAATAAATCGTACATTTGACCAATTTTGAAGATTTATGACTCAATCGTTAGCAGAAAGACTTAATTAGATACTGGGATTTTTTACAAATTTCTTCTTTTTCCGGTTTTATAGCTAGAAGCGAGTTTCCTAAAATTTCAGTTTTCGAAAACGCTGAAAACGATCAAAAAACATCGATCAGATGTCTAAAGAATCAACATGAATGGACAAAGAGAGAACTTATTCATGGTGATTTGCGAATTAGAAATCGAAGAATGGTACTCTGCTGTACGAGAGTTCGTCCTAAACTCCCAAATCCCCTTCAAAACGTTTTCTCTTTGTTCATCCATGTTGAATCTTTTAAAATTTGATCGACGTTTTTTGATCGTTTTCAATGTTTTCGAAAACGAACATTTTAAGAAAATCGTTTCTAGCTCTAAAAAATTAAAACAGGCAAATTTGCAAAAAGTCCTAGAATCTAATTCAGGCTTTTCTGCTAAAGATTAAGTTAAGTAATCTTCAAAATCGGTCCAGTGTACGATTTATTGTGGCCTGCCAAACGTGCATAGTTTATTTTGGCGTACCCGGTATATGTGCATTATGGTTTTTAGTTAACAAACAAAGCTATTCTCAGTTGAATGCCATGGGTTAAAAATAACTGGAATTATCAACTTTTCGTTTACTTGAATATTTCTCATCGAATTTGGAAATGAATTGTCATCTTATCTCGGAATCTGCTAGTTTTGTCCTAATTTGGCTACATTCTCATTTATTAAGATTTAATTTTTGGGCGAAAAATCTCTTCGACTGGCAGTACATAAATTAAACGTTGGTAGATTGCATTTGTTTGAAGTTCACTCAAATAGAGTACAACTCAGTTCTCTTACATTTTATCTCTTTCTGTCAGACTTGATATTACTGCAACTCAAGGGCAACCAACAACGACGTCTGTTGTGTTGCGTGGCACTCAGTCTTCCAGATTGGTCCAGACTTTTACCTCACATCAAGATGAACTCCAGGTAATGTGACCTACCTCCTTAACAAAGTGCCGATGAGCACTTTTCATTTGTTGTTCTGGTGTAAGACTGGCTCGTTTCTATTGATGATTTGTCCTTCGCACGAACCAAACTAAGGATTATGGGGGGAGTGTGTTAAATTCCGTACCGCAAATCATTTGTTTATAGATCATTTTCCACTACCAAGTTCTTTTCATTTGATTGGCTGAAGTTTAACCTGCTTAAGATAAAGCTGGGTCAACCATGTCAGTTTGAATGAGGTAACATTTGAAGGAGCACTCCTTAGACAGTTGCCTTCGTGTTATGCATTATGTTAGAATAGAAACCTTATTATGGCCTTCAGAACACAGGATATCGCCTACCGAACTGAATTTGCGTTCAATATGAGAAAGGTTTTGTTTAATGACAAAAGAGGTGCAAAGCTTCCCATTTGTAATTTGAATGGCATCAGTTTATCTAGAAGGCTTCCCAATTTTTTCGATGTGATAAGTTTCTTTTGCGATTTAACCAAGATTCTTCCAGGCATTTTGCAAACAAGGGATTTTTGGTACGGTCGAATTTACCTATGTTTTCAGTACTTATAAGAACACAAGAAGAATCACAAAAATACTTCTGTCCCCTCTCAGCCATCAAGCAATATTCCATTCATTCAAATCAATTCAGTTTTATAGATGCCAGGAAGTTTCAAACGTCTGAACGTGTTATTGGCGCACCTGGTAGTCTCTGCTATTTGCTCTGAAAGATTTGGTATTCGTTTCTTAACAGGTTACACCAGCCGATCCATTTATGTTGATGGCAAATGCCGTTCAAGAGATTCGTTTGACAGCAACACCAAAGATGACAGGATATAAACAACTGTTTGTCAACGTCGTCGGTATCTTTTCATATAACAGTTTTCTACCGCGTGAGTAAAAAAATAGTTGACACGTTGGGTGGACCATAGAATAAGGCCCCTTTCACACTGCTCCGTTTTTATTAGTATCCGTTTTTATTGCATCCAAGCTACCCGTTCACATTGCTTCGTTTGTGTACAAATATGGAGAGAAAAACCTTCATTTTTGTGCGTTCACATTTCTCCGTTTTTGTGAAACTCATTGTTGAATATTGGAGCATTTTCAAAACCCTCCTTTTTTGTGCGTTCACAATAATCAAGTGCGTTTTGAAAAACCTCCGTTTTTGTGGATATCCGCTTTTGATAGCGTTTTCAAAAACCCCCGTTTTTGCTTCTCCGCGTCTCCGTTTTTGTGCGGATCAGTGTGAACACTTTCACAAAAACGGAGGTTGTTCTCTCCGTTTTTTTTTTAACAAAAACATAGCAGTGTACTAAGGAATATGCTACTGAAATTCAAAACTGAACTACTAATCTAGCATTCAAAGGCTACTTTAGCTTTGAATTTTTTTTTTTGGGTAAAATCGTTCATCTTTTAGACCCAGAAATTGGGAAAATGCTCGTTAAAGGTGTATGGGAACGAAACTTCGTTGTTCAATTTTGATCCTTGCTTCGCGCGCGATTGAAATTGAAATTCAATATAATTGTGAGTTTCGGAGATAACTTTTCAAGCAACAACTTTAGCTAAGAGATTTGGCTGTCTTCCTGACAAATAATAAGTCTTATTTTTACAATTATCGAGACAGTTTCTTTAAACACGTTGCTTCCTTGACACCGACTTAGATAGCGAGTTTCATCAATTAGTAAAATCGTGGTTGGTCTGCATTTCAAGCAAGCCACCGTACATTTCCAAAACGTTCGAAGTTCGACTGAAATGTGGAGGAGGACGTGGATCAAATAAGGTAAGGCATTGTTTCTTTATCAGTCTGCTAACCATGATCCTTTGTGGCGCCAAAGTCGACTTTCGTAAGATGTGAAGGTATTTTCTGGCTTAAGTTATCATGGATCGTGTCTACCTGGTTTGTCAAATGAACTTCGAAAATTAGAAATACAAATATCCTACCTGGAAAACAACATACAGTAAGGATCAGCAAAATAGAAACCACTCTATAAGAAACTTCAGGCTGATTTTTTGGAAGGTTTCCTATTGGAGGATCCCAACAATTTTTATATTTAGTAATTTTTGTTAAAATCAGGCGCTAAATATTTTTTAGAGATTTCATGCAAAAGCATCTCCATCTACAGTATACTTGGCATGCATGCTATGATTGACCAAATTTGGAGAGAATGCTACGTAACAAGAACATACTGTTTGATAGCGTTTGCTCTGGGGTTTCTTTAAAGATTTAAAGGTTATGAGAAATGACCATGTGATAAGAAAAATTTCAGCCTGTTTGCAGATTAATGCCCTTTAAGGTAGCAGTTAACCCTTAGAATTTTGGAATTTTGGAATTTTGTGCCAAATTTTGGAATTGGTGTCATCTTATAGTAAATTTATTCCTTTTGAAAATAGAATAGCCCCCAAGCCTATATAGGTGTTGATATTTGCTAAAAATTAAGATTAATATGAAGAGGTCGTAAAAATTTCCCCTAGCAACGAACTCTTTTTGTGGTTACTAGGGAATGTTTCGAAAATTTCATGCAAAAAATGTCCAAAAATCCTCCCTTCTATGTTCCTGGGTTCCATTCCGTCTCTTCCAGTCACATGACTCGTCCCTTTAGGCAACAACAACACCGCAAAATAGTATTTTGTACTGAGAAAGATGGAGGGAGAGCAGGAGAATGCACACAGATGGATAGGCCACTGATTACATGAAGTTCAGGAGTAAGAAGCAAAGGAAAAGGAAAGTTTTTTTCCTCCAAGGAGAAATGGGAATCAGACAGAGAACAAGCAGAAATGGTGAAGAATGGACAGAACGAAGTATTAGGGGCTACCACAGCTGGGCCTATTGGTATGATCATGATGACTCAGAAACTCCAGTTCACCACACACACAGCACAGGCCAGCAGTAAAAACAAACAAAGTTGTCAAAGCTGAAGATTGAAAACAAATAATGTCTACATATAAACTTTCCAATGGCCTATTTGAGAATGTCCAAAGCTTGTCAAGGAAGGTCAAGAATGCATTACAGCATGTTCTGTTCTGTGCCACTAGTAAGTTGAGAGGCCTTGGCGCGGAGCGCCAGAACAGAGAGAAGCCAGAGCGGAGAGAAATTCTGTTTTGGCCAGAATATAGAGAAATTCTTTAGAAAGCATTTTTTTCTCAAATGTCGTCCATTTCCATTACTAAACATTTATATGACTTATCTCGCCGATGAAGCATAAGCTGACTCTTCAATCCTTGCTTGTAATTGATCGTTTTCCTTCTTTTTCGTAAATTTTGTTAAGTTTAATTTCTCCATATTCTGGCCAGAGAGAGATACACTCAAAATTACTTTTCCCAAAGTTTTATTGGATTATTTCAATGTAAATATGTGTCTTAAGTTCTCTTTAGCTTGCTCTAAAAGAAACAAATAGAAAAAGGGCCGTTTATCCAGCAAATTTATTCTGAGGGGGCCTCCTGAAAGGAATTTCTCCATATTCTGGCCAAAGAGAAATACAATCAAAAATTATTTTCTTTTAAGTTTCTTTTTATCATTTCATAGCAGATATGGTTTATAGCTTCTCTTTGGCTTATTTGCTATTAAAACTGGTCGTTTTTCACGTATTTTGCATAGTTGGAAAAAGGACCGCGACGGAATTTCTCCATTTTCTGGCTAAAGATCTATGTAAAATACGTGAAAAATTGACCATGAAAAATACGTGACAAACGACCAGTTTTAATAGCTAATAAGCCAAAGAGAAGCTATAAACCATATCTGCTATGAAATGATAAAAGAAACTTAAAAGAAAATAATTTTTGAGTGTATTTCTCTTTGGCCAGAATATGGAGAAATTCCATTCAGGAGGTCCCCTCAGAATAAATTTGCTCGATAAACAGGCGGTTTTCTATTTGTTTCTTTTAGAGCAAGCTAAAGAGAACTTAAGACACATATTTACTGTGAAATAATCCAATAAAACTTTGGGAAAAGTAATTTTGAGTGTATCTCTCTCTGGCCAGAATATGGAGAAATTAAACTTAACAAAATTTACGAAAAAGAAGGAAAACGATCAATTACAAGCAAGGATTGAAGAGTCAGCTGATGCTTCATCGGCGAGATAAGTCATATAAATGTTTAGTAATGGAAATGGACGACATTTGAGAAAAAAATGCTTTCTAAAGAATTTCTCTATATTCTGGCCAAAACAGAATTTCTCTCCGCTCTGGCTTCTCTCTGTTCTGGCGCTCCGCGCCATGATGGATGAGTAAGTTCAGCTCCACTTTCAAGTGGTGCTTTTGGGGTTTGGTACGATGAATGTGGCAAAAACAAAGACAAGATATCATTTTTTGAAGGACAGAAACTAAAAACAGCTTCAAAGTTCAAGGCATAAAACAGTACTGTTGAATTAAAGTCAACCAAAATTTGTTGTTGCAGAGCAAGAGACAATAAACCAGTTCACTGCTTTGTCTGTGCGCACAACATTATGGGAAGAAAAACACTATTTTGCAACAAAAGCTTGCATTATTTTTCTTCCCAAAATGCATGCTTTTACATTGGATTAATGGACACAGATTATTTTCCAAGAACTGCAAATTGGTCTATTGATTTATCATAAAAAAGGAAGACACTATAAGTGAACTTTATTGACTTAAATCAGTGTTTATGATTCACAATTGGATCAAAACCCAATAAAAAGCACTTTTTCAACTTTAAGGCTGTTTTTCTCAAAAGGCTGTTTTTGCCAGTCATGAAAGCTAAAACCATTGCCAATTTTATAACATCAGTGAGATCTTAATGAGCTTTTCGCCAAAGGTTTCTCAAATGTTGATCTACGCAATGAATTAAATCAATTTTGAAAATTTGTCGAAACACGCCCAGTTGCCATGGAAACATTACTACGTTCACTCTTGCCCAATTTATGATGAAATTTTACAAATTGATAATTCATTGCATAGTTCATTATAAAACACACCTTTGGTGGGAATTTCAGCCAAATATCTCAAACTGGATGAGAATTAATGGCATTTTTGTAAAAACAATCTGAAACAATAATGACCGTTTCCATGGAAACTATTGTCTTTAGAAAGTTTTTGTTGCTAAAATTCTAATTTGATCTCCATTCCAAGCTTTCCTGAAAATTTGAGGGAAATGCTCTGCAAAGAATTGGAGTTATTTGCAAGTAAAGTTTTTGGCTTAGCGCCGTTTTTCCAAACAGCAACCTTCATTTATTTTTCATTTTAATACAGTTATCTAGATTTTTAAGCTATCTATCAGTAAATGAAATAATGTTTTAAATGCTGACCTGCCAAAAACCTAACTTATTACAACATTCTTTGATACACGTGAATCAATCAGAAACTCACAGAAACGTGAAAGAATGCTATTCTTTAAAGTTTCATGCCCTTTCAACAGTTTAATAGCACAAACAAGATCTGTTAGATAGAAAAGATTTGCAAGAGAGATTTTCGTCTCAAAGTTTTCCATAGAAAGATCAGTTCCGTGGTAAGAGGCCGTGGCAGAGAAAACTTCCATTCTGAAGAAAAGTAACCAGCAAATGTTTATCCTATACATACATAGCCTCACTGTTAAATTTTGAAACAGCTACATTGTACTAGTACCATTTTCATTCAGATCTTTAATTTTATATTCTCATTTTAGTTAACGGTTCAGGCTTGATAGGCTATGCTTCTCCTGGGTCGTATAGAATACACATGTTTAATGATAACTTTGTATTAGGTGTATTTCTATGAATAAAATTAAATTGAATTGAATTTGTTCAAGAAAATTATCTATCATAAAAACTTCATAACACTTATTATTGTTACAAAATGCTTATTTTTAGAGTATCACTTATACAAACCCATATCCGATGAAGAAATCGTTCATTATTAACACCAACAGAGCAGATCTATTGAGGTTTAAAGACAATGCAATCATGGTAAGTAAAAGTATTATGAGTGTATAGGAATTTAAAATATGGTTTGAAATATGCTAATGGCTTTCTCCATATTTCTCTTACTCACACCTTTTCTTACTCTTGTAGCTTGCTGATCAAACTGTTTGCTTTATTTCCAAATGGGTTCTGTTTGAATTAACCTAATGTTAACCTAAGATTGATTCCTCTTCTGCATAAATGCTTGCAAGCTCTATTTTGGTGCTAGAAATCTTCACCATCTAAGAAAGAGCAGAGTGAATTGTTTATCAGTCTTGTTGAGCTTGGATCCACCGTCTAGACTTCTCAACGGCATTCAAAGATCTTAATTTATAGTTCCGCTTTGTATCAATTCTTGAAACTGTTAATTTTGAAACATTTTCAATTTGGGACTTTGTCAGCAGTGCTGAGATTAAGAGACTCCAGTGCTGTGAAAATATAGCTTAAGAAACTATTTATTTGATAAAGGAAATTATTAACATATTTCTATTTTATTTCAACTTCTTTCCTCAAAGAACCTTGCCTCGAAATATAACTATGAAGAGTATTAAGAGTCCTTTTTAAGAAACTCTTATGAAAATCTGAGTATTTAAAATTTGAAAACCTTGAGGAAACTCTCAGTACTGGACCAAATTCTCATTTTCTTATTTTAAAACATACGTGTATTATTTCTCTTTCAGCTAGGAGGTGGTCAGACACATAAAATCATTCTGGAGTTTCTTCCACAACAATTCCCAGGAATTGTTGATGTTTTAGTTTTCATTAATGACAAAGATGGAAAGAATGAAGAGACGTTTGGTTTGAAAGCAAATTATGTCCCGTGGTGAGAAATTTGATGCTTTTCTCTTAAATTCTTCATTCAAAAATTAAGAAAACTCTAGTAACTGGTATTGAAAAAATATTACTTGAGACACTCTTTACTTCGTCTACGTATTAGAATCTGGGAGAATACTTCTCCTTGTTTGTTGTACTCCGTCAGCATATCGCCATCAACCAAACGTTTTGTAGAATTCGCCGTAAAATGGTTCACAGACAAAGGAGGTCTCTACCGATAGAATCCTACAATACAAAATCTGGTGATGTGAAGAAGTTGGTCAGTTTCCTAGTTTCTTATTCGACCAAATGTAATGAATGCGGACATTTTTGGAACAAGATCTTTAAACAAATGATTCGTGGTACAAAATTTTAAAATAGCCTCAAATAACAGACTCCTCATATTAAACCCATAAATGCAACAACAAAACACTGAAATCAGTAGAAAGAGGACTGTTAACTACTGTAAAAGAGACAATAACCAAAATATAAGCCTGTAACAAGAGAAAAACTGTTAAGCGTGTCGTGTCGGTTTTGTTTTATTCGTCTGCTATAAAAGTGGCCTGTTTTATTGGTAATTTGTTCTTCGCACGAACCAAACTGATGAGAGTGCGACGAAACTAGTATTTGGTGATTTCCACGTTTATCTTTTCGGCAGTTACTGGTGAGTTATTAACTTATTTCTTCTCTTTCGATTTTAAGGTTAATTCGGTTTTGTCTTACAGGATTTAACAGTTTTTCTCTTGTTACAAGCTTATTTTGGTTATTGTTTCATATACAGGAGTTAATAGTCTTCTTTCTACTGATTTCGGTGTTCTTTGTTGCATTTATGGGTTTAATATGATGAGTCCGTTGTTTAAGGCTATTTTTAAACAAGATCTTTGTCGTCGTGGTATCCAACTTCTGACAGAAAAACTTCGATTTTGACCATTTACTGGAGTCAATACACTCTGTTTTTTAGAATAATCAAAAGAATATTAAGGCTCGGAATCATCCAATTTTTAAGAACATTATAAGAATACTGCTCAGCAGCTCGCATATTTGTGTCTCATTTTTGAGCAGTTGCCTGATTTGCGATCTTCGACCATTGACATGAAATTTCTTTTGACTATCTGCCACTGAAACAGTATCATAATTGAAACAAGATTAGGAATATTTTAAGAATATATTCAAGCTCAAAAATTAAAGTGCACAAGTTAAAACATCGCTTTTTTCTTTTGCAGATACAATTGCTTTGGGAACATGGATTGTCAGATCCGTCTGTAAAATTTTTTGGAATTTGTAAATATATGGTTCATCGGACTGACCTTGTATAGCGGGTTGACTTAATTTATCAAATTTCTCGAAAGATGAACTGCCTCGTTTCTGTCCACGGTTGTTCTTTGTTACTTTTCCGTTACTTGTTCCCTTGAGCCAATTTCTCAGTGCTATCAAATCAGGATTAACGGCATCGATAATGCCAGAAATAAACTTAGAGGCGTAATAAATGCTGGTATCGTCGGCGTACATGGAAACTTGTGAATTTTGCAGACGGTTGGGTAGATCATTAATGTAGACTAAGAACAGAAGAGGCTCAAGGCACGATCCCTGAGGTACTCCATAGGTTATATTTTCAATTTTTGAGCAGAAGATATCAATTTTACAAAATTGTTAACGGTTATCCAGATACGATTGGAACCACATGATCTCATTTTCGTTCATACCATATAACTGAAGCTTCTGTAATAACATTTCAAGGTAAACAGTGTCAGGCACCTTCTTTAAAGGCAAACTACACGTTTTTTTTATATAAGAAACTTGGAACAGCACTTAGTACTAAAAGTTTCTTAATTTCGCATGAAAATTTCGGTGTTTTAGTAGTGAAAGTTTCTTAATTAGTTTCTTATTTTTCTAGGCCTAAAATTGCGGTATTGTTCGAAGTTGAGCCTTCTTCTCGAGAAAGGGCTTCAATTTTGCATTGACATTGTCATCAAGAAGAAGCCATAAACATCAAGGCAAAAATTTACCAATTTTGCAGTTAAAAGTCAAGAAAAGACGAATGTACCTTTGTTAGAGAGACATACAGAAATAACGTTTTAGAGTTTCTTAACTGTTCTTGAGCGTAGTACTAGAGTTTCTTAAATTTTTGGTCATCTTAGTACTAGTTTCTTATAAACCAGTTCCTTATAAAAAAACGTGTATCCCCTTGATGAATGAAAGAAATCGAAAAAGATCTCTATTGAATATTCCAAAAATTTACGCTTATTTCCTTTATTCAACAAAGGCAGCATCATCCATGCGTAATTTTCATGGCCATGAAAATTATGCATGCAACACTTTGCTTTCTTTGGATAAAGCAAATTTTCGAGGGGACAGTGTGCCTTCAAGTCAATGTAAACCACTTCTTGTTGTCTGCCTTTGTCAATATTTAGGTACAAGGCATTCATACACTTTAGAAGACTTGTTAAGACTGAGTGGAGAGGGCAAAATGTATTCACCCATGAACCTAGAACCTCAGCTGCAAAAACTCTTGTGTAGCATTTTGCCTGACATGGCATTTTTTCCATGTCTTATATGCATTGAGATCATGAGAGAGAACAACAATTTTTCACAATGATGATAACGATCTAATGTAATTACTAAAGTAACTTATACAGCAACATACATAATTATGTAAATATATACATTTAAAAATAAAGTTTGTTTTCAAAAACAAATGTACCATCTATGGTGCTGCTTGCATTGCACAACTTTTGCAAGGCACTGGGGAGCCACAAATATTGTAGAAAGTCAACATATTTGGAATATATTGATGTTAGAATCTTTATAACCAACAGACCTTGAAGATTTGACTAAGCCGACCTATCATTTTTCAAACCTGTGTTATCTTGAGTGGCATTTGATGACTGGTAGATAGTGGTTAAATTGGTGACAGCATCTACTACAGGGGTAAGATTACATATGCTTTGGAGATAATGTCTACGTAAAATTGATGCCTGGATATCAAGAGAGATAAGACCTTTCTTGAATTGCACACCCCGATAAAGTTTTGGTAGGGTTTTCAGTTAGGATCAGCATAGGTTAGGCACAGATGCTATACTAGAGTGCTGGAATTTGAACCTTAGACTTGGTGTCAAAGGAAATTCAGGACTAGTTTAGAAACACACACTAAGGGTTTTGATAGGGTTCAGTATAGGCACTGTGTGCGATTCTGTACTAGCGCTGGAAATTGAATGTTTTTGGGCCAATTGACCACTGAAAATTAATAATCTAATTCTCAGGCCTGGTGAGGGTGATATCCAGGTATCAATAATATGACTTTAATATATCTTGTTCTGTCACACATAAAGCTGCCAGTTAAACTTTTGAAATGTCCCTTCTTGATGTGTTCCATCAATTGCTGCAGACCCCTAGAGAGTAACCTTAGAGTGCCTTGCATGTAGATGCACTTTGAAAGCGCCCATATAGCCTATCTTTATTTCTGCTACAGTTTATGGTTTATGGATAGACTATACCATGAGTTATCAAGTGGTTCCATCATCCACCCAGAATTGGTACCAACAATACTCCAACAATTTGATCATCACTCCAAGTAATTCAATGTAACTGCACAATCCAAGTGTCTTCCTGCCAGGGGACCCGGCCTAAGGCCCAACATCACCCCCTAGAGGCATGCCATCACATGCATGCACCTGCCTTTCTTCCTCCATCAGTCCATGCATACCTGCGCCTGCACTTCCATCATTAGTCCATGCATGGCTCATTGCTAAAATCCCATCAAAATCATATTCATCCACCAAAACCATAAAGCGTGCGTCCTTGTCTTTTCAAAGCATAAACAACGTCCATAGCAGTCACAGTTTTTCGTTTTGCGTGCTCTGTGTATGTAACAGCATCTCTGATGACATTCTCCAGAAAGACCTTGAGAACACCTCGTGTTTCCTCATAGATCAGGCCTGAAATTCTCTTCACACCACCTCGACGGGCAAGACGACGAATTGCAGGTTTAGTGATACCCTGGATGTTATCTCTAAGGATCTTTCTATGCCTCTTTGCACCTCCTTTTCCAAGACCTTTTCCTCCTTTACCACGTCCAGACATTTTGCTTTGTGCACTTTTCTTTTGCTTTCCTCTAGAAGCTTGTACAATGAGAAGTTTGAGAATGAGAATTGATCACGTTGTGTTATTTATATCTTGTTTAGAAACTTTGTCAGAACCGAGGAGTAAGCTACCTAACGCTTATTGGCCAATTTTGATAAAGAACAAATTTCATTGGCTGCTAAACTATCCAATCACAATGCCATATTGCATGACATCGTGCTTATTCCTTTGTCAAAATATCACTGGATAATTCCTTCAATATCCCTTCCCTATTGGCTAACTGTTCTTAGCTTCTCATTGGTAGAAGTCCATTTTGGCAAGTTTTCATTGGGTGATGCTAACCTATATTAACTTTCGGTGTACGAAGTGTTGTTGCGATCCTGTAGCTACGAAGGCGCAGCAGACATAGAAGTCACGTGGTATTGAAAGCACATTTGAGGAAAGAAAGCATAGCCTGCGTGCAGACTCAACTCCTCGAAAGTACTTAGGCTAAGAAAGCATGGCATGGCACGCATGCGTTTAGGAAAGCATGAATGAAATGAATACAAGTATAGGCTTCAAAAATACCTCGTTTTGAAATCTTCTGGGAGGGCACAGATTAGGTATTTAACAAATTTTCAGTATTGGCACAAATTCTTAGTTTCTTATAAAAACATGCGTAAGGTTAGGGTAAAAATACCTAACACGCTTTTCTTGCATGGAAACAAAAATATCTTTTATGAGAATGTCAAGCTGAAATTTGATGCAACTTTACACCTGTTTTTTAAACGAAGGTGGAAGGCATTTTTTAAATTTTTTGGGCGCTTTTGCTACCTAAAGTTTCTTATGTGTTTTTTATATTTTTAATTCCGGAAGTGTAGCGTTAATTCAAGTTACTCAGTAAGATCTCAAAACAAGTACACGTATTTTTTCATGAGAAACTGCTTATAAGAAACGGTAGGCTCAATTTTTCGAAAGTTCAGTAACAACTCTACCTGAAGCTAAGAGACTTTTGCAATTTGCAGTTGTAACTTTCCTGTCGCACTGGAAAATTTTTTCACACTGTACAGTTATAGCAACTGTTTGAACACTATTTTGGGTGCGAATTATGTTATTTACATGCTTTGAGATCTTACCAAGTTGAGAACCCCTTCGACAAAACAAATTAACCGACTGCCGGATTACACCGGCCTTCAAAATACACGTTTTTTTATATAAGAAACTGGTTTATAAGAAACTAGTACT
>REGL01000555.1:165708-198052 GCA_004194395.1 Aurelia aurita complex sp. Pacific | reverse complement strand
GATGATGATGATGATGATGATGATGATGATGATGATGATGATGATGATGATGATGATGGTGATGATGGTGGTGATGATGATGATGATGGTGGTGATGATGATGATGATGATGATGATGATGATGATGGTGATGATGATGATTATTATTGTGATGATGTAGCAGCTAAGGATTTAGTTCTTTTATACAGGGAATGCTGGAGATTCGATGGCCGTTCATAATGGCATGAAATGGACAACAAAAGATAAGGACAATGATATGGCTTATGAAAATTGCGCAGTGAGATGGAAAGGGGCCTGGTGGCACGAGAAATGTCACAATGTCAACCTTAATGGCTTGTACCCAACAACAGCAACAACAAGTGCATCTTATATGAGCTGGTATCACATAGCTAATAGCCATGGCAACATCATTTATTCAGCAATGAAAATTAAGTACAAAAGATAGAGCACCGCTAGACTTGTTACAATCATAGCAGTTTTGCTCTTTGAAGAACTGATGATTGCTGCAACCAATTACACATCTTTCAAGAATCCTTATAAAGATAAGAAAAATTCTTGTCATGTTAATGGGTGCATGCAAGACTTGTGATGTAGCTTCTTATTCAGATATGTGTTGTTCTTTTGTAACTTGAAAGAATTCTTGAGAATTCATCAACCTCTTGTGAGCTCTTGAAGGTGACCTGAAGCAAAATATTTTATTAATGCAAATGAAGAACACTGTCGAATCATAAAGAATCCTGTTTAGATTTCTTTGATATCTCATTTCGTTTTCAAGTTACCCACTGATTTTAAGTACCAGCTGATGACGTAATTTTGTTTGCAATTTACTACGGAAAAATATGGAAATATAGCTGTATCTGATCTTTGAAAGGTTACAGTTGTAGGAGACATTTAAGGTAGGTTGAATAAACGTAATAGAAATTGTCTTATGAATTCATATAATGCTTAGAAAGGCACTTTAACTGAAGAAAAGTTCTTTGAGTCGATTTCTCTTTGGAAACATAGTCAACCTTGTATACTTTCTTTACTTTTTGCGAACAAAATGACGTCAATCAGCCAATCATGCAAAATAGTGGAAAACTCGTGACATTCTTTATCATTCAACAGTCACATTCATTTGCATCAGTAAACATTTTCGCTTCAGATCACCTTTTAAAAATGCTTCAAAAATCCTGTGTGCAATTCATATTGGAACAGAAGATATTTTTGTTTCTAAGAGCTCTTACTACTTTTTGAAAATTCTTACTAATTTTTTCTTGTTAAAATCCTCAAGACTTCAAGGATGTTAAGTTACAAAAAAACTGCAAGATAAATAGTTCCCTGTGCGAAAATACAAGGCCAGGTCATAGCCATGTACAAGCCTTGTTGCTATGACCTTGTAACCTTGTTCTAGCCTAAGCCTTGCTGTAACCTTGTAAATGGCACGAAAAATGCTAATTAGCCTTGTGAAAGCCTTGTAGAAACCTTGTGTTAGACTGGTTGTAACTTGGAATCTTGCTGATAGCCTTGTTGTTACCTTCAAAGGTTAGTACAAGGTCATAACGAGGTCCTAGTCGCCACTACAAGGCTAAAACTTGGCCTGTACAAGGCCAAATTTAGACTTGTGTTTTTATACAGGATTCTAAGTTACAACCAGTCTAACACAACGTTTCCACAAGGCTTCCTTCCACAAACCTAATTAGCATGTTTCGTGCCATGCACAAGGTTACGGCAAGGCTTTTCTAGGCTAGAACAAGGTTACAAGGCCATAACTACAAGGCTTGTTCATGGCTATTACATGGCCCTGTACTGTATTTTCGTACAGGTAGCTGGTCATCTTGTTCATTATAAATTGTTGGGTCATATTAGTTTCTGGAAGATTCTCTATTTTTGGAGTTTTTTTTCAAGCTGAGCTCTCTATAATGTAACCTGACATCCTATCAAAAACCAGCAAAAGTCAATCAACATTCTACAGCATCAGATTTTATTTACAGAACAACTGCACCACGTGGTATTTGTATAATCAACAAGTACGCAATTTATCTAAGGAGGCTCTCCTGTGCCAAGATATCAAGGGAGTTGTTAGTCCCAATTGGTTGAATAGGTCAAAATGCTTTGGATGTTTATATTTTAGATAGCCACAAAAAATTGTCTGTTCTTCGCTTGCTGTCTTCTACTTAGGATGTTAATGTACACTAAACATTTTTTCACGGTCTAAGACTGTTTCTATTAATGAGCTGGTTCTCCCATGCTATCTCAGCACACGACAGCCCCCTGCCATTCCCAAAGTCTTTAATCAGTTATTTAGCATCAGTGTAAACAGCTCCTTCATTCTTCAGTTTCTCTTTAAATACATCATAGATTCTCTTTTTATCAAAGTATCTGACCCATGCAGATGGGCAGACCTCTTCATACTTCTTCAACAACTCTTCACAGTTTTCATCACCTGAATCTTTGCACTTGTAGTAAGCATCTTTTGCTTCGTAGCATTTTTGACGATCCTTTGAGCCTGGTGCAGGCATGATAGGGGCAATATTCTGTTGATAAAGAAGTAAGCATTATCATAAAATGTAGCAAAAGAGACTGATCAGGGCTTTCAGTGGGCACCCCGGATAGTGCAGGAGTGGCTGAGTGGCTTACAGTTTCCGTCAGGTGACTTAAGTTAAGCTTGGTCGAGTGAGGTCAAAGCCGGGATGGTTGACCTTGGAGGCTTCACCTCGCAACCACCTCACCGTCCTTCCGCATATAAGAACCTACAAAAATAAGAACCTGCATGCTGCATTTATTGAATTATGCACCTTCTAATTAAGAACCTGTTCTACTTCGATAAACCAACATTTTCTTATCACAAGGGTAATAAAGTTAATTTTGATTGGCTGTTAAAATTTGGGCCTCATCCCTTGCCACTTGTAAGCTCCATAGTAGATACAGTATAAGGTTGATAATAATATTGCCAAAAGAAATGAAATGTTTTAAGATCTCTTCGTGATGACTCATTTGATGATCCTTTGATAAAAATTTACAAAATGAGGCTTTAAATAAGAACCATGAAGAAATTTTATACTCTGAATGAAATAATTCCAATAGCCTTTGAAATAAGAACGTAATTCAGTCTGGCTCTCAAAAAAGTAGGTTCTTATATGCAGGGATTTACTGTATGAATAGCCACGCACAACTGAAATGACGTGCACGTTTGACCACTCACGTTAAATTTTGAGTGTGAAAAGCCTGTATAATAGCTTAAAATCACCATTGCAAGTAGTTAGAAGTCCTTTGTCTGTATACAGTAGAAACCCGCATAAAAGAACCTAGGTTTTTTCTAGGCAGCCTGAATAGGTTCTTAATTAAATGGCTGCTATTCTAAATTCCAGCCTGTAAGGTTCTTAAAAAGGTTCTTTTATACAAGCAGGCCTTGCACACATTAACACTGTTTTCCAGCCCAAGAATTCTTGAGATTTCTTGAGAATTCTTGAGAATTCTTGAGAATTCTTGAGAACAAATATTTTGTACCAATGAAGAAGTCTGATCAGAATGTGAAGAATTCTAAAAATTCTGGTCATTTTCATAATTTACATGAAAGCTATTATATAAGAACCTTTCCCAGTTTCAGCCTCTTAGAGGTTCTTATTTAGGGGGTTTAAAAGATTGAATTTCAGCCTCTAGTTTCTTATAGAAACAGGTTCTTTTATGCGGGTTTCTACTGTATTATTGTACACTATGAGACGTTATCAGTAATTCTTTCATTGAAAATATAGCAAAAAGTTTAGCAAAAAAAAAATAGCCTTTCATATGAAAAGTGTTGTATCGTATAAGATATGATAACGTGTAGCAACAAAGACTCTTCTGATTGCATAAAATTATTGCTGTGTAGGCTATGACAAAAGTTAGATATGTTATCTCTGAATATTGTGCACAAAGTACAGTAGTGTACTAGATATATCCATAGATCTATAAATATTTCTGAGAGGCATGCACTTTAATAAGACTAGATGACGAATTCTACAGTTATTCTTCAATTATTTGTATTGTGATTTGTTACAGCCATTTATTGCAAATTAAATTAGATTTGCAATTGATCTAATCTTGATAAAGACTTGATCTGCAATTTTTTCATTATAACTTTAAAAGTTTAGAACAGACAGTATCGTTTAAAATAAGAAATATGTAAATACTTGATTCTGCACACGTCGAGTTCTATTTTATCTGGAAGACCCTTTCTCGTTCGTAGATCGGACCGTAGTAGTAGTACTAGGCCTAAGACAAAATGGACTCTGACTAAACTTACACAATGTGACAAAAGTTGCTTTACCAGAAATCACTGGGCCTAAATCTTCTCTATCAGTAACATAACTGAACTTGATAAATTCATAACTCCTGAGGGCAGAAAATAAAGTACCTTTTATTCACTTTCTTTTGCCTTTCAATGGTCTTTAGTTGTGAAAGTTTTCGTCGCAGCAAGGTTTGTTCATAGCCGCCATTAGCTGTAGCCTCACTTTCATGTTCCCCTGTTTTAAGTTTTGCTGCCCCCTTCAAGACTTCAAGCCTAATTTCCCCCCAAATTTCCCTTTTACAACGAAAACGAAACCCAACACAATACTTTGGTTTTTGAAACTGTCACTTCTGCCAAAAGTTTTTACACCGGTCCCAATTGATCTGGAAATTTAGTTTTACTAAGTAAAAATGCAAAATTATGTTTGCTTTCGCTCCCCTTTGACACCTTCTCCCCCCCGAAGCCACCATACGCACCCCACCCCAAAAACCTAGTCCTTCTGTTGCCTCGTTCCCAGATGATATCCCCATTAGCAAAATGCGTGCTAGCAATGGCGGACGAAAAACAACAAAGATAGACATTTGCTGCTAATATTGCGTTTTACAAGATGGCCGAAGAACAAAGGCAAGAACCAAGTAGTTCTACTAGTAAGAAGAGTCTTTCTGCTTCAAGCTGTGTCTATACAAGTTGTTATTGGTGAGTATTTCCAGTGCTTTGCGGGGTTGTTTCTGCCTAGGCCACACGGGCCACGCAATCAACACTCACACTGCCCTCTAAATGGAGTGGAGAGGGGATATTTTCAAAGACAATAAAGAATTCCATTCTTCAAAGCAAGAGTTGAACTAGTCGTAATGAATCAGTGTTGCTAGAATAATTAGTTTTTGCATACAAAAATGCCTGTCTGGAGTTTGTTGATAGTAATATCAAAACGTTGATTTCTCTCTTGAATTTAGACCAAAAAGTTTTGGTTGCAAACTGAAAAATTTATTGCCACACAAACTGGTCTGCATTTGAAATAGATTTAAGTATTGAAAGTTGGCAGGTTTTAGTGTCACCCTTAAGTTGCCATGCAAATAGCCTGTTGTGTTGTTGCATGTTGTGAGCACTTTTTGGAGTTTGCCAGAAATGTTAGGGTCTAATGGCATTGTAATACTTCTCATTTATAAGATATAAGATAGAGAGTTGCCAGGAGCATAGGTTCCAAATCTTTAAAAGGCTGGTGTAAAATTGAGTGACCTATTTCTTTGAACTGAATGACTTCAAAGAAACTGTAGCTAATTCTCTATAATTCTACCGTTGGAATTTTCTGAAATCTTCAATATTTTCAGAATTAGAGTGTTTTTCTTCGTTTTCAAGAATTCAAGAAAAATTTTCAAAAACTTAAAAAACCATCGTAATTTATAAACAGTTTGAGTTTGACATAACATGAAATAATTTCGAAGGAAACCAGTTCATAAATGCCTACAATATGGTGTCAAGCAAAGGTCTGTCACTCATCTGGTTTATAATTTAGAAATTTGATGACGTCACATCCTCAAATAAGCTGAAATGTAAGATACGCTGTAATTTCCAAAAATTTCTAAATTTCTGAAAAGTCCAACGGTAGATTTATAGATAAGTATCTAAAGTTTCTTTCAAGCCATTCAATCAGAAGAAATAGGTCATTGAATTTTACACCCACCTTTTTACTCCGAAATAAAGATTTGGAACCAATGCTGTTGCCAGGTAAACCAAAAAAGGGTGCTGATTTCAAATATCAACTCTATTTTATGTGATGATTAAATGCTGCTTACTTTCTTATTCTAGCGAAGAGAATGTCTGGAAACTGTGTGAAAAGATAAGAGATGAACAAATAAATGACATCACAGAGTATTATGCTGTTTTTATTTCAAATGCAACAAGGCAGATTCCTCTATGGATGCAAAGACAAAAAATTTCAGATCCCTTAACTCCGGTTGTTTGGGTAAGGCATACAATATTCTGGATAATCTGTGGATTACGTTTCTGCATACAGTATTCTGGATAACCTTTTAGATAACTTTATCATTGCCTTCTGTATCAGATAGATTAGGGTGGCTCTGCTTTCAGGTCTGATGGGTGTGGTGGGCCGGCTTTTGTTCCTCTTCTCTTGGTGGCTGGTGGCTGTTGGCTGCGTTGGGGCCGGTTGGTCTTTCGGGCTCTGTGGAGCTTTTGCTCCTAGGTCTCAGGGGGTCGATTGGCTCCCGGGCGGTTGATGGTTGCTTGGGGGGGTTGGGAGGTTGGTCTTCTGCGCTTGTTGCAGTGGGGAGCAGAGTAGCCCCAAACATATGGCGTTGGACTATGATCATGTGAATAATGTATCGTTAGATTGTATTTATAGTACTTTTTGTTTATGTGTCTTCTTTTAAGTAGTGTAATCTTATCATTTGTTGGAAAATAATAGTTAATTTGATCTGTTGAGCTTGGAGGTGACTTGATAACATTAGGATGCAACACATCCTCTCCAAAAACAAAACATGTGAAATGTTATGAGCTGTTTATTTTTTGTTCTTTTCTAGGATTACCATGTGATATTAGTACGGAAATGTCAAAATGGAGACTCATTTGTGTATGATTTAGACTGCATCCTGGCATTTCCTTGTCATATTGTAGACTATGCAAATCAAGTTCTTAGAAGTAACAAAGGGTTGAAGAAACAGTATCACAGGTGAGAAAATGTCCACTGGTTTTTTCTTTTGTCTAAAAATGATTATAGTAAAAATTTTAGGGCATTTGTAGGGTGTCTCAAAAAGTTGTGCCTTATCTGTGTGGTTGCTGTGGAGGAGCTTATGTGGTTGCTGTGGAGGAGCTGCAATTTCAATTGTCCCTGTTTTTGCACAGTTGCAAGGATCGGCTTTGACCCATAATTTGTTTTCTTGCTTTCTTTTAAGTTGGTAACATACAATACTTGACAGCTATATTGAAAGCTAATTAAAACCAACTATATGTAATAACAAATTAAGAATTTAATGACAGTAACAGTAACACATGAATGTAATAATTGGAGATCTTGTTTCAGTCAAGCTAATAAGAGGTTGCTGATTTACAGCTTCCTGTACAAAAATACAAGGCCAAGGCCAGGTAATAGCCATGTACAAGCCTTGTAGTTATGGCCTTGTAACCTTCTTCTAGCCTAGAAAAGTCTTGCTGTAACCTTGTAAGTGGCACAAATCTAAGTGTAATGTAGTGTAATGTAGTGTAATGTAGTGTAATGTAGTGTAATGTAGTGTAATGTAGTGTAGTGTAATGTAGTGTAGTGCAGTGTAGTGTAAATAGCATGTAAATGTAATGCAATGCAAATGTAATGGAATGTAAATGGCATAAATCCTTCATTTGTACAGTAGATTGTCTTTCATTTCAATTGCAGAAAGTTCCGTGTGGTACAAGCTCCAGTGTTCCTGAGTACATTTGCCTCAGATCGTTCACATATGAAGAAACCAAATGGAGAATGGATCCAGGAACCTCCAGATTACCCAGCCATAAGGACAGCAGGTAACATGTTATCCCTCTTCTGTCACCAATTTGAATCCCATTTCTGAAATCTCATTTGTTCACATATGAAATAACCAAATGGAGAATGTATCCAGGAACCTCCAGATTACCCAGCCATAAGGACAGCAGGTAAGGTGTTATCCCTCTCCTGTCACCAATTTCATCTCTCTTCTGTCACCAATTTAAACAGGCTAGATTCTGCCGTTTTTAATATGGTTCGATTCGACACCGCAAAAAACGATGTTACTGGGCCTAAAACTTTTTATTTTTATTTCACATTTTATTATCTTTCATATTCATAGATGACACAATGAACTTGGAAGATTTCATAGACATGAACCCTGATTTTGGTGAAGGGCAAGTTAAAGACTTAAACTCTTTCTTAACGATGTTCACTAGTTAGTAATTGGCATACTATGTTGTACAGTAAAGTGCGGATCCTTGTACAGTAAAACACGGAACGCAGAAGCAACTAACCAAACTAGAATGGCTCTCTTGATAGGTAAGCATGGAGTGTTTTGTTGTACAGTAAAACCCGGAATATTTCACAGTAAAATATGGAGCGCAGAAACAACTAACCAAACTAGAATAGGTTTCTTGATGTGTAAGCATGAAATGTTTCGCTGTACAGTAGCATAGGGCTCAAATCTTTCAAATCTTTAAAAAGCTCGGTGTAAAATTCTATTATATTTTTCTTTGAATTGGATGGCTTGAAAGGAACTTATGGTACTTTGCTGTAATTCTGCCGTGGAAATTTTATGATATCTTTCTTTTTTTTCAAAATGGTGGCAATTTGATAATTTTTGAAAAATTTCATGGAAAATTTTNATTTTATGATATCTTTATTTTTTTTCAAAATGGTGGCAATTTGATAATTTTTGAAAAAATTCATGGAAAATTTTGAAAAAATTTAAATCATTGTAAATCCTAAACTGATAGAGGAAACAATACATAACCTTCAAGAAAACCATAGTTTATGGAGGTCTACAAGATGGTGGCAAGCAGAAATCTGTAGCTTTTGTAGTTTAGGATTTAGAAATTTGATGACGTCATAGCCTCAAATTTAATAAATGCCGCCATATTGAAACTAATCAAGATATCAATAAGTTGCCACGGCAGATTTACAGCAAAAACCCTAAGTTCCTTCCAAGCTATTTATTTCAAAGAAAACGGCAATAAAGTTTTACACCGACCTTTTTAAAGATTTGAGCCCTATGTTCTGTACAGTAAAACCCGGAATATTTTACAGTAAAACACGGAGCGCAGGCTTAGCTAACCACAGGTTAATTTTTTGAATTTTCTCATAATACGTATGCATTAAGTGTCATGTTGTTCAGTAGGACCCGGAATTTTTACAGTAAAGCGCAGAACACAGAAACAACCTTGACAAGAGTGGGTCTTTTCGATTTCTCGTCTAAGCATAAAGTGTTATTTTTTTCGTAAAACACGGAACATTGAAGGAAGCATGATGAATCAACGGGCGTTATCGAAAGGAGAAGGATGTATCTACATATCTACCCCGGGCATTTTATTTCTTTAGTTCAGAAGCTGAGTAGTAAGTGTTTTAATTACACCTAAAAAGATAAGAGAATTGAATCACCTCCCAATCGGCTACCGAACCAAAGAAATAAAATGTCCGAGGTAGATGTGTAGATACATCCTTCTTCTTTCGATATATGCTCATGTTTGCTCGTAAAACAATTTCTGGAATGCAGAACGAGCGCGCTAGCTACTTGGGTGTCAGAAAAACGTTTGCGGCTTCGTTTATTTTGAATTACTGGTTACGAGAATTTCCTTTGTCTGCAGTCGCTAATCGCTTTGAATTGAGGTGTCAATCAATCGCAACTGTTGCTATTGTATTTCAAAATCTGCCCTTGTTCTTCGAATTGAAGTGTCAATCAAACGCAACTGTTGCTATTGTATTTCAAAATCTGCCCTTGTTCTTCGAATTGAGGTGTCAATCAAACTCAACTGTTGCTATCGTATTACAAAAGCTTTTTAGCGTCACAGAGATGTAGGCCGTTTTGCCAAATTGTTGTACATATTTTTCATACTAAAACTTGAAAATTAATGTTATGTTAAAAATATACTACTGTATTAATGTTATTTTAAATTCGTCAAAAGCAACCCTATCTCGTTAGCCCATGAGCAATAGGAGACATAATGATTTGAATTTGCAGTTAATATATCGGGTGAGTCAGAAAAAGAATCCCCGTTTGAAAGGTCATGGCTCCCTGGATATCAAGACAATGATATCGGCAAATAGTTAGTTTAACGGTAGAAATGTTAAAATTTACCATGAAATTTACCTGACTGAAATCGGCCACTCCATTCTGAAATTATGAGGAATTTTCTCGAGAAAGCCTCTTCAAAAAACCTTCAAAACGTGGCAAAATCATGAGCAGATTTTCCTAACACTTCTGCCTTACAATGGCCCCCCCCCCCGTTTGGAAGGGGCTTTCTGCAGAAAATCACCCATATCCACGGGAAGAAATCGCCGATTAAGGCCGGGTAAATTACTGAACCTAATTGAACATATTGGCAATAAAATTAGACTGTTTTGAATATTATTGCTTTGATATTCATGGAGCAGTGGCCTCCGAAGCGGGGATTCTTTTTTCTGACTCACCCGGTAGTTTTAGAGTATCACGATACACAATAGACCTTTTAGCTATTCTAAAAAAGAATCTCAATCGAACGATATTTTTTACGTTTTGCAGAATTTTCGAATGTGCGCAATATAGTGATAGAAGATATCTAATGCCACTCTATCATGCCTATTGCTCGGAGATTACTCGGTCCAGGCTCTTTTGTACTCGAACCAGGCTCTTTTGTAGAACAGCTGAAAGGTCGTCTATTGGTTGATATTTTTTATCATGTCAAGCCTCTAAGACCGACAGGTTGTTGCCAATGGCTGTAGCGAATTTAGTATGGGATTGTTTGATTTTTATAAAAGTCTTGCTATTGAAAGGAAGTGGAGTTATTTACTAATGGAAAAATTAACATGAATGAGGTGTTGCGATATTTTGTCGAGGGATTTTCTCCGCAAAGTACCCACTCTAAAGGTGTCCTAAAATGGCAACCCAATTTATTCGACCTTCTTCAGAAAATGATGATATTTTATGTAATTTTATTGTATATTACCTAGAAGCATGATTTTTGTTATTCCCAGTGATATGCATTTTGGATACGTAAAAGACTCTTAGCAACAGTAAAAATCCGCAAAATAGAAACCGCTTTTTTCAAAGGCAAATTTCAGTGTTTTCACGATGTTGCCTAAAATATCGAGGCGAAAACATGCGTTTAGAACCTCCTAATCCTACCGTTTCCTCTAATCTAATGTTGAGAAGGTCGAGTAGCGTTTGATTCAAGCAACCTTGAAACGAGGGGGGGTAGGGAGCACGTAATCAAATACCGAGTTAGTGCAATTTTGTGATTTGTCCCTTGTATTTTGGCCGAGATTGTAGCGTTCGACAACGCAAAATTTCTCTTGCAAGACACTTTAATGGTTGTTATTCGCTGGTGTTTTCATCTGACATTTGATTTGGAACAGAGCCTTTGTTGAGCATCTTTGGGAAAATGCTCTTGGTTATGAGCTTCGGTGAATCGCCAGAGGGCTAAACTCTCCTCCGCAGAAGCAGCCTGCGTGCAGACATAACTTTCCACTGCGAAGGAGACCACTGCGAAGGAGAATCATGGTGGATCTCCTTCGCAGTAGAAAGTAAAGTCTGCACGTGGGCTAGTGAATTGTCAGCTGTTCAAATTTCCAAATGCAAATGACCATGTGACTTTTTATTGTGGTTGAAATACGTGTCCTTTGGTTATTCATCCAATCAATGACAAGGTCAAGCGTGCACGTGACTGGTACCGAACATGTTAACAGTTGGTTGTTGTTGTGTATAAAATGTCATGGTTTAGCGTCATGAAATTATTACTACTTTTCATTGAATGTGTCCTAACAAGATTTGGTTTTACAAGGGAAATTTTAAAGGCAATCTGTCCCCTTCGATGAATGAAAATGAAATCAATAAAGATCTTTATAGTAAACTCCAACAGTCTGTGCTAATTCGCTTTATCCAAAGAGACATGGTCAATAGAAACTAGGGCCACAGAGACTCAGTGATGCATGGATTTAGCTCCAGAGCGTAGATAAGGTAAATAAAGCAGTAAGTAAGGTCAGAACAATAGGGGACAGACTGCTTTTAAAACGGAGTGCGATTTTGGCACAAATTTACTTATATATAAATATGGGTGTGAGTGTGACACATTGTTCCTTGAAATTACGTCATCTGTCATCATGATAGTGGATTGGCCCTACTGTTACATCATTAGATATAAATGGGCTCATCATTAATAGTCGGGGGCACACCCTTCTGGTACAAATATGGGCCAGGTTCCCTTGGCTTTTGTTTTGAAGATTAACTCTCTCTTCCCTCCCATGACACTTTGCGAAATGTTGTTGCAGTTGTTTCCATTGTTATCAAATTTCAATCAAAAAAACACTTAGGCCATTCTGAGCTACAGCGAGAGAGACCTACTCTCCATTTTCCATTGGTTTCGTCAACTTCAACTGCTGCTGGAGACGTGGATTACAATACAGAACCCCCAACATACATTGCTTCATCCGAAGAAATCCATTCTGGTAGAAGACCATCCAAGATAGAGTGGTAGTTAGCAGAAATTTTGCAGTGTAGTGTATTCCAAGATGGCGGACCAAGGGTCGAAATTCAATCCAAAAAATCCAGATGCTTGGGGTGTTGGGAATGTGCAGTATTTGTTGGCACCAGCTCTTGGAGTTGTTCTTTTAGTTGGTGAGTATGAGCCCCGAGATTTTCTGCATATCAATTGCACAGATTTTTCAACATTTCATCTGACCTAAGCATGCAGATCTATTAGAGAGAAAAGATCCAGAGAAAAGCAGAGCCAGAACTAGAGTAGAAGAGAGAAAAATATCCAGAATAAATTGAAATAGTTTGCAGTGTGCTCTTTTGCTTTGGAAATGTTTTGAATATTTCCTTGAACATCCCCATCATGACACTTATTACTCAAAAATCATCAATTCAACACCAGTCTTCAGAGTGTGGCAGCTGCACACACGAGATGTTTTTCAAAAATTTTGGTTGCACGCAAATTTTGAACAAGATCTTTTGTTCACTACTTTGCAAACAAAGGAATTAAAGACCTTGCATGCGAGCACGCCACTGTTTCCTTGGTCTGCACGCGCGAGATCTTGTCGAGAACTGCCATACTCTGCAGACTGGGGTAGGGACAAGAGCAATAGCAAGATGGGAAAGTCTGCAGAATTCTTGGGGGGTTTCTTCTTTGTTTGTGACTAGAATCACAGTGAATTAAAGTGTGCACAGATCATTAACCTTTAACCCTGGGGGTGGGGGGGAACTTAGTATATTTTGCTGAGGGGATGTGCACTCCTTTCCGGGTATCGTTTTCATCTCTTTTTTCTAACTCCGGGTATCAAAGAAGGCAATTTTTCTAAAGCTGGTTATTGAAAGTGTTATTTAATTGTTTTTCAACAAATTTTTACGTTTTGAGGTATGCTTTTCACCGATTTTTTCTAAAGCCAGCTATCATTTCGAGGGAAAATTTCTAAAGCTGGATGAAAAATTTTTTTCTTGGAGTGCACACCCCCGTACGATTGAAAGTCAAGTACACCCCCCAGGCCTTTAACACTTTTGAAGGTGTTGTGGCATAGTGGTGTAATCCTATGACTTTGCAGCCAGAACAGTCAGGCGGACAGGGTTCGATACCTGGTAGGGCCCCACCACTTGAGCATCATGACAAGGGGTTGTGGACTTGATTAGCGCTTAGCTACTTCTATGATCCCAGCGCTAAAAACCGCAACTTCACCTTCACCAACGGTGGGCCATCCAAGTGCACAAATTTTAAGAACTGCTAAACTTAAGAATATTTGTCTTGCAGTGTATCTCATATACAAGCTATTGAAGAGTTACAAAGACAAAGAAAGGATTAAAGAGGAGAAGAAGAAAATGAAGATGGAGAAGAAAAAAAGGTGAAAATTCAATAATTAAAGTGGGATTTTTTAATGCAGTTAATTTAGTTAAGTTTTCAGCTAACAATATCTTATTGTACAAGATACTAGGGTAGGGGATACCTTATTTAGGAAAATTAGACTGTGAAATTTTGACGATTTTAAGATGCATGTTTGATTTTACTGTAGGTTGCATAGGACATTTTGGTTTAATAATTTCACAGTTTAATTCACTTTAATTCTTTGTTTGATGTAATAAAAGTGTTGCCTTCTTAGTTTAGGCCTTGCACACAGTTTGTTATAGAGTGTCATCAAGTAACGAGGGCAGATTTTGTAACGCAGTAGTATCAGTTGCTTTTGTTGACAGCTGAATTCATAGCGATTGTGGACAACAGAAATACCCGCAACCAGTAATTCAAAATGAACAAAGCTGCAAAGTTTTCTGAAGCCCAGATAGCTATCGCGCTCGTTGTGCATTCCAGAAATTGCTTTATAAGAGCAAACATGAGCATATATCGAAAGAAGGATATATCTACACATCTGCATCTCTTCTGTTATTTTATTTCTATGTTTCAAGTGCTGAGCAGTAAGTGTTTTAATTACACCCAAAAAATGAGAGAATGAACCTTTTAACGAGAGAATAAATTCAAGACAAACAAAGCTGCTAAAGTTTTTCTTAAATCCAAGCAGCTAGCGCGCTCGTTGTGAATTCCAGAAATTGTTTTGAAGAGCAAACATGAAAAAATGAGCATGTATTGAAAGAAGAAGGATATATCTACAAATCTGCCACAAGCACTTTATTTCTTTGGTTCAGGAGCTGAGCAGAAAGTATTTTAATTACACCCAAAAATAAGAGAATTGAATCGCCTCCCAATCGGCTACCCGTGGCAGATGTGTGGATCTATGCTCTTCTTCTTCTTTCAATCCATGCTCATGTTTGCCCTTAAAAACAATTTCTTGAATGCACAACGAGCGAGCTAGCTACATGGGTTTCAGAGAAACTTTTGCAGCTTTGCTTGTTTTGAATTATTGGTTGAGAGAAGTTCCTTTCTCTGCGATTGCTAATTGCTTTGAATTGCAGTGTCAATCAAAAGCAACTCATGATATTGCCTTAGAAAATCTGTTCTTGTTGATCAAAGTACCTAAACTTTCTGTCAAGCCAGCCAATTCAAAGAAAGATGTATCAGAAATTAACAATATCTTCTTTAAAGATTTCAAAATTACACTTAACTAAAGCTAAGTTAAAATATGCTTAATTAATTAAGAAGCACCAGATAAGGTGATTAAATTAAATTAAAAACTATTCAGATAATTTGCATTAAACAATAAATTGAAAACTGGAGATTTGTTTAAGAGAAATTCTTATGAGTAACCCTCTAAATGGTGATTGGAGAAAAGTTGGGTTCATCAGTTCAACTCACGTCACCCTACTCCTCCCCAATGTTTGACATTACTACTATGGAACGCTATTTGCACAACAATGACATAATATAGGATTATGCTACATAAACTGTGATTATGTCGAAATAATATAGGTTTATGTACATGATCCTAGGGTATCAGGATATCAGGACATAAACCTGATAATAACAGGTTTGTCGTAAAAACCCAATTTATCAGGAAATCGAAAAATCGGAAAGAAGTTCATATGAAATTGGTAAATTAACCCTAAAATTCTTTGAGCTATTTATTCCAACTGAATGTCTTAAAGGAAACTTTAGCTACCTATCTATAATTCTACCGTTGGACTTTCTGAAAATTTTGAACTTTTTTTTAAATTACAGCATATTTTGTATTTTAGCTCATCTCAGGATGTGACATCATCAAATTTCTAAATCATAAACCACAAAAGTAGTGACATACTTTTGCTTGATACTATATTGTAGACATTCATAAGCTAAGCCTTGTTGGAAATTATTTCATGTCACATCAAACAGATTGGAAACTACGATGGTTTTAAGTTTGAAAATTGAATTCTCGAAAAAGAAGAAAAACACTCTAATTCTGAAAATAATAAAATTTCAGAAAAGTCAAACGGTAGAATTATGGAGAAATAGCTGAAGTTTCTTTGAAGTAATTCAGTTCAAAGAAATAGGTCACTCAATTTTACACCAGTCTTTTTAAAGATTTGGAACCTATGCTCACGCTGCTACCTGCGCATCGGATTCTTTTTTCCGTCTCATTTGGTATATTCCTCGTGCAACGCGACCCGACTTATGCCAGTTTGGCTGAAAAATATTGACGTTTCCTTGCTACAAATATATAGCACTTCCTGCTGTACGAGCTATTATTTACCATTTACTGTTACCATAGTGATTGGCAGTTCACAGGTAAGGAATAAACGAATTCGGTCAAAAGATCGTCCACTTTTAGGGATCACTTGGCGAGCCCCATGAATTATTAATCCCTATGGAATTTAGCGCGGCTTCTATTGTTTGAAGGCCGCTAGCGAATCTGGGGAATTTTGATCGAAATTTTGTGAAATCAAAGCTGAATTTTGAAGTTATCGTGGAACAAATTTATGATACTTTATTGCGAAGGAATTCTTTGGCATGGCGTGAAAGTTTTTCATCGATTTTTACATAATGTAATGGCGAAATTAGTATGGTATAGTGGAGGATGAAAGAATTTATTGTCGAAGAAACATTGATTTTGAAAGATGGTGGCAAAAGCGATATGGCCTCCAGTTGTTATTCTTGCACTAGCCCTGGGGATTTTATCGCAAGAGACATTTGGTGAGTACCTTTGAACAATTTAATATAAATTGGAACCTGATGGAGAGTTATGCTCGAAACGTCGTAAATATCTTAGTCTTCTTACAAGTCGAATTTTTAAATGAATTTATTTTGATACAATCCACGTACAACACACAACAACTTTGTTTTCCATTGGAAATTTTAATGTTTGCGATATTCAATGCGACTTTTAAATTCTTATCAACGCAGTATTGAAAGTCACGATAAGAGCATGTTTTCATTCACGAGAAGGTTATATTTCATCCAAGAAAACTGAATCCGCTCTTGGTGCTAAAAGTTTCTTGATTGGTCTCTTTATTGGTGCAAAACGTACATTTTTAGTTCTATTAACAAGACGGATGAACTGTGGCACAGTCATTGAGTATTTCCATGTTTAAAAACGCATGAAGGAGTGGAAGGGCGATGAATGCAACTGTCGTTTATGCCAAATGTTCGTAGCGCAGGTTTGGTACTTGAATTGATCTAGTGTTATTTACAGTAAAAACTCGCCTGTAAATATTGTATCATTTGTATATACATGTATATATGTATATCGTTTATTGTCTAACTAACTGGTTAGAAGTATTTTACTTTGTACTTGATGAAAATTTTATTTTTGTTTTTAGTAGGTAGGCATTAATTAGCTGTAACCTAGCTATTTTTAAACGCCTACTATAAAGAAATTAATAATAATAATAAAAATCTATATGTGGAGCAACTGTTGACAAGAAAAGAGTTCTAGTAGGATATCATGAAGTTATGATTGTTACTCAAGACCAAAATTACATTGGCTGCGGGCACACTACTGTATTCTCCCGTCGTAATGTGAATTGCTTCACTTTCCTGCAATTTGTTTTTCAGCCAGAAAGTACGGCAATACAACGGTACAATGACACCCGGCCACACAGTGATATGATTTATCATGTGACAACTACGCAAAGCTGCGATTGGTTTATTCTCAAAAACAGCGCTAAAATATAGTTTGAGACCTTGTTTTGCCTGTTGTTATGTATCTGCTAGTTTTCTTATGGAATCAGCTCTCGGGACCAGCACTGTAACAGCGTTGTATGTGAAATGAAAATGCGGCCACATATCACAGCGTAATTAACCCGTTGTTTTGACATACAACGAGGTAAAACCGCCTGGTAGTCTGACCGCACCCAATAATACCTTCGCCTTGCCACAACAATGTTTGAATGTAGCCTTTCAAAGTTTCTCATGGTTCTCAAACTTATACTTGAGAGTTTCTGGCAATTTTGATTGTAAACAAAGTTTCAGACAGAAGTTCTTGATGTTTGAAAATTCATGAGGGATTTGACCGCTAACATTTTTCACTCCCAGTGCGAAAGTATTCCCTTGTCTTCATTCCATGGTGCAGTTACTCCCCCTTACAAAACTTCAAAACTTTCATCGTCATAAATGAAACATCAGTAGCACTAAAAGTGTGAAAATTTTAGTGTTTTTTTCTGCAAAATTCATGTCTGGTCTCTAAAATTTTGTTGGAGGTTTAGGAAGAGAATTGGAAAACATTGCAAAGTGAGGCCGCTTAAAGTTACTCTCCTCCACGAGGTTTCTTCGTTTTTCTTTATTTAGTTCCGCAACTCCGCGGTCCATGGTTCCGTGGTCTGTAATTTTAGCCTAAGTCGTTGTTTTGAATTTTTTTATTGCATTTACTGTTACATTTCCCTTGTAGTTCATGCTGCAACTCGAGACACTATAGAGCTGGCAAATATGGAAGGTTAGTACACAAAGGTTGTTTCATTTAAGTCCTAAATACACGAGAATAAACAGGGCAGATTTTGTAATACAATAGCAAAGTTGCGTTTGATTGACACCTCAATTCAAAGCGATTAGCGACTGCAGACAAAGGAAATTCTCTCAACCAGTAATTCAAAACAAGCAAAGCCACAAAAGTTTTTCTAAAACCCAGGTAGCTAGTTCGCTCGTTGTGCATTCCAGAAATTGTTTTTAAGAGCAAACATGAGCACATATTGAAAGAAGAAGAATATATCTACATATCTGCCACGGGCATTTAATTTATTTGATTCAAAAGCCGATTGGGAGGCCATTAAATTCTCTTATATTTTTGGATGTAATTAAAACACTTACTGCTTAGGTTCTGAACCAAAGAGATAAAATGCCCGAGGTAGATGTGTAGAAATATCCTTCTTCTTTCGGCATATGCTCATGTTTGCTCTTAAAACAATTTCTGGAATGCACAACGAGCGAGCTAGCTACCTGGATTTCAGGGCAACTTTTGCGGCTTTGTTTGTTTTGAATTACCGATTGAGAGAATCGCCTTTGTCTGCAATCCTTAATCGCTTTGAGTTGAGGTGTCAATCAAAACAATTGATGCTACTGTATTGCAAAATCTGCCCTTGTTCTCTTTGTCTCTTCTGCCGGTACAACAATGAAATCTTGCTTTTATTACTCCAGATTTTCTTACTTTGCAGAAAACCCTGGCTCAGTATCGAAAACCGGCCTTCAAGAATCACAGAAGAACTCTTTACTACAACTCCACAATGCGTTTCGTTCTATTGTAAAGCCTACAGCGAGCAATATGTTACGGATGACATGGGACTCAGAGCTCGAAAAAATCGCATCGGACTTTGCAGCGAAATGTTTAGTCGCACACAACCCGGATCGACACAAACAAGCCAAGCATTATGACTGGGTTGGCGAAAATATTGCTTGGGGTAAGTTTATATCATTTCATTTAATGTTCTTTCTGTTTACAATCTTTCAACACTGACAATATTGAAGAATTTTGATAAATAGTAATTTTTTGTAGCNGCTAGCTACCTGGATTTCAGGGCAACTTTTGCGGCTTTGTTTGTTTTGAATTACCGATTGAGAGAATCGCCTTTGTCTGCAATCCTTAATCGCTTTGAGTTGAGGTGTCAATCAAAACAATTGATGCTACTGTATTACAAAATCTGCCCTTGTTCTCTTTGTCTCTTCTGCCCGTACAACAATGAAATCTTGCTTTCATTACTCCAGATTTTCTTACTTTGCAGAAAACCCTGGCTCAGTATCGAAAACCGGCCTACAAGAATCACAGAAGAACTCTTTACTACAACTCCACAATGCGTTTCGTTCTATCGTAAAGCCTACAGCGAGCAATATGTTACGAATGACATGGGACTCAGAGCTCGAAAAAATCGCATCGGACTTTGCAGCGAAATGTTTAGTCGCACACAACCCGGATCGACACAAACAAGCCAAGCATTATGACTGGGTTGGTGAAAATATTGCTTGGGGTAAGTTTATATCATTTCATTTCATGTTCTTTCTGTTTATAATCTTTCAACACTGACAATATTGAAGAATTTTTAATAAATAGCAATTTTTTGCAGCCATAGAATCCGTTGCCTTTGGTTTAAATGCGCCAAAATAAACTATGCACGTTTGGCAGGCCACAATAAATCGTACACTGGACCTCTTTTGAAGATTCATGACTTAATCTTTAGCAAAAAGCCTCAATTAGATTCTAGGATTTTTTGCAAATTGTTTTGTTTTCAATTTTTAGAGCTAGATGCGAGTTTCTTGAAATGTTCATTCTCGAAAACACTGAAAGCGATCACAAAATGTTGATCAAATTGGCTAAAAACTCTACTTGAATGGACAAAGAGCAGACTTTTTCGTGGTGATTTGGGATTTAGAAATCGATTAATTAATCGATACAACTAATCGATACAATTAATCGATTTCTAAATCCCAAGTTACCACGAACAAGTTTTCTTTTTGTCCATTCATGTCGATTCTTGAGAAAATTTGATCTGCGTTTTTTATCGTTTTCAGTGTTTTCGTTGAAATCAATCAATCAATCAATCAATCAAGCAATCAATCAACCAATCAATCAATCAATCACTCAATCACTTAATCATTCAATTTTCGTTCTTTTTAGGTACTGGCCTCTGCGGCGATAAAGAATGCGGTGACATATTTGAGGGTGTTAAGCGTTGGTTTAGCGAATCAAAGAACTACAATTTCATCACTGGGCAATGTTCCGGAAAATGTACTTTATACACCCAGATGGCTTGGTGGGAATCGAATAAACTCGGTTGCGGTGCGAAACGTTGCGGAGACCGGACCATCCTAGTTTGCAATTACGCACCCGGGGGGAACTACGTCGGTCAGAAACCATACAGACAGGGGAAGCCATGTAGTGATTGCCCAAAGGGCGCTATCTGTGATAATAACTTATGTGTCCCCCTGGATCAGCAAGGAACTTGTAAAGATTGTGTTAATAGAGGAATGGGGACGCATGCAAGGCAACAGACGGCGGATGAGAGTATGAGTCAAAACCAGGGTATGGATACAATGAATCAGAATGTGGATGAGATGCCTCTGCTTGCGCAGAATAGTCAAAGTAAGTGTGTATTATGTTTTCTGATAAGTACAAGGAGTTTTTGCAATTGTTTACCATTTGGTAAATGGTTTATGGTAGAGCAGGGATCGTAAAATAGCTGCCAGAGTTCATCCTATCAGGTTACCTTTTTCAAACTTGCAAAATAGGCTCCCACTGAGAGTGACTATTTCGCTGTATTTCTACCGTTGGATTTTTCTGAAATTTTCAATATTTTCAGAATTAGAGTGTTTTTCTTCTTTTTTAAGAATTCAAGAAAATTTTCAAAACAACTTAAAACCGTCGTAATTTCTAAACTGTTTGACGCAACATAAAATCATTTCGCAGAAAACCATAGTTTATGGATATCTACAATGTGGTATCAAGCAGAAGTCTGTCACTCTTCTGGTTTATGCTTTAGACATTTACTTCACATCCTCAAATGAGTTGAAATGTAAGATACGCTGTAATACCGGGTGCGCCAAAATAAACTATGCACGTTTGGCAGGCCACAATAAATCGTACACTGGACTGATTTTGAAGATTTACGACTTAATCTTTAGCAGAAAGCCTGAATTAGATTCTAGGACTTTTTGCAAATTTTTCCGTTTTCAGTTTTTAGAGCCAGAAGCGAGTTTCTTATAATGTTTGTTTTCGAAAACATTGAAAACGATCAAAAAACGTCGATCAAATTGTCAAAGATTCAACATGAAGGAACAAAGAGAAAAGTTTTCAGGGGGATTTGGGGGTTTAGTACGAACTCTCGTACAGCAGATTACAATTGTTCGATTTCTAAATCGCAAATCACCACGAACAAGTTCTCTCTTTGTCCATTCATGTCAATTCTTTAGCAAACTTGATCGATGTTTTTTTATCGTTTTCAGTGTTTTCGAAAACTAAAACTTTAGGAAACTCGCTTCTAGCTCTAAAAATTGAAAATGAAAAAAATTGCAAAAAATCCCAGTATCTAATTCAGCCTTTCTGCTAACGATTAACTCATAAATCTTCAAAATAGGTTCAGTGTACGATTTATTGTGGCCTGCCAAACGTGCATAGTTTATTTTGGCGCACCCGGTATCGAAAAATATTCAATACTTATGAAAAATCCAACGGAGAATTATAGATATGTATCTAAAGTTTCTTTCAAGCCATTCAATCAGAAGAAATAGGTCATTAAATTTTACAAACACCTTTTTAAGTCGAGTTAAAGATTTGAAACCTATGCTGCAGGGATATGAGACAATAGAAAAGATCTTAGACAATAGAAAGACGATGGACAACATACAGGACAATAGACAATAGACAAGACAATATACAAGAGACAAGACAATATAAATACAAAGATGAGAGACAATAGAAAAGATATTTTCCCTTACTTTTCAGATGCTCCACTCCTTCCAGAAGGTTGGCAAGAACTTCCAGTCCATCTCATTCAAATAGACTCCGGTATTACGCAACTCAACATGGGGATTAAATTCCAGGAACACNCAATATACAAGAGACAAGACAATATAAATACAAAGATGAGAGACAATAGAAAAGATATTTTCCCTTACTTTTCAGATGCTCCACTCCTTCCAGAAGGTTGGCAAGAACTTCCAGTCCATCTCATTCAAATAGACTCCGGTATTACGCAATCAACATGGGGATTAAATTCCAGGAACACACCATTCTTATTAGAAATAGACAATGTTTTATCGAGAATCAATGGAACATTACATCACGTATCCGCGGGACAGTCTGGTGTGTGGGGCATTGGGCTTCTTGGAAATGTATTTCTTAGAAATGGAATCACGGAAGAAAATCCGAAGGGTAAGTTAGCAGCGAAAGTCTTTTTTTGCGTAATGAAAAGTTGTTGGTTGATCGTTTGAAACTTGAGCGTCGATTTAGTTCACTGAGATTCAGCCGTTTGAAGAAGTTTTTGTAAGACGTCCGTTCTTCAGGACGTTCAACTAAGGGTCCTATGCGTGGATGCGGCATGCATAGTAGGCCTAAATCTCCCAAATGTTCCTTGCGTTCCTTTGGCAATCAAAACAATCAAGATTTCTTTCAAATTCAGACAGCTGGATCTAATTTGTTTCAAATAAAACAATGTTAAAATCTTAAGCAATAGAATCATGATTGCTTTGTTTGCCAAAGGAACGCAAGGGTTATGTGTCTTTTTTGTTCATCCAGTGCATCAACAGTCAGTTCTTTCAAAAGATGCTCCTTTGTGAAATGTGTAATTCGATTTCAGGTGTCTACTGGGAACGAGTTCGCGGAAACTTGAAGCAGATTGATTCTGGACCAATTGGAATTGTTTGGGGAGTCAATAGATTTGATAGAGTCTTTTGTAGAGTTGGAATTAAGTAAGCAACTATGATTTCTTTCATTCTTATAGATTTATCATTTTGGGAACAAGGACAGATTTTGTAACACAATAGCATGAGTTGCTTTTGTTCACACCTGAATTCAAAGCGATTAGCGATCGCAGACAAAGGAAATTATCTCAACCAGTAATTCAAAGCGAACGAAGCAGCAAAAGTTTCTCTAAAATCCAGGTAGCTAGCTCACTTGTTCTGCATTCCAGAAATTGTTTTTAAGGGCAAACTTGAGCATATATCGAAAGAAGAAGGATACATCTACACATCTGCCTCGGGCATTAATTTGTTTGGTTCAATAGCCGATTGGGAGGCGATTCAATTCTCTCATTTTTGGGTGTAATTAAAACACTTACTGCTCATCTTCTGAACCAAAGAAATAAAATGCCCGAGGTACATGTGTAGATATATCCTTCTTCTTTCGATCTATGGTCATGTTTGCTCTTGAAAACAATTTCTGGAATGCACAACGAGTGAGCTAGCTACTTGGGTTTAGAGAAACTTTTACGGCTTTGCTTGTTTTGAATTTACTGGTTAAGAGAATTTCCTTTGTCTGCGATCGCTAATCGCTTTGAATTGCGGTGTCAATCAAAGCAATTCATGCTATTGTCTTACAAAATCTGTCCTTGTTCTTTTTGGGATTGTGCTGTTACAAGTATTTTGAAGAGTGCTCAGAAAGGGGAGGAGATTATTGTCCAATGAATTTTTCAAAAATATTTAAATTGCCGCCATTTTGAAAAAATCAAGATATCAATAAATTTCCACGGCAGATTTACAGCAAAAAGCCCTTACTTCCTTCCAAGCCATTCAATTAAAAGGAATTTATGACAGAATTTTACACCGACCCGTTTAAAGATTTGAGCCATATGTTTGTCAGCTGTGTTTTAAATCAAAATTTCTTCGTTTTAGCGCACAAAGTCCTGCAGGAACGGGATGGCGGTTGGTCCCTGGAGATCTCAAGTATATTTCATGCGGAGCATTGGGCTGCTGGGGTGTAGACAAACAAGGGACAATATATTTCAGAAAAGGGGTTTCTGCCAGTAATCCAGCCGGTACAGAATGGATGACGATTCCTGGTAGTTTGCGAATGGTGGAAAGTGGTCCGGCAGGTACAATTTTAATGTCGTTATTTCAAACCAATTTGGGCACGCTTAATGATATTTCTCTATGATGATCACTCATGTTACTGGAGGCTAACTGTAACATTCACAGTGAAAATTGAAACTAAAATCGACAGAGGCATTTCCATGATCGATACTCTCAGGATAAAGACGAATGATGAAATGATTTCCTTTATGTTGAATTGAAGAAATTGTGATGCTTGATACTGCAGTCGTTATCTATAAGATCATGCACAGTGTCAGCCCAGAAAATCTCTGGAATAAATTCCACCAAAAATCCTGTTACTACCTGCGATTCTGTAGATCTTTTGGTCGGCCAAATGACGGTGGCCAAGCTGAACTCATCTCATCTAACGGAAATCGTATAAGCCGCTCGGCCACTCACTCAAGAAATTGTGCTCCTTTCTTTTTTATCTTTCTTTGTTGTTTTCTTTGTGCTCCTTTCCTTGTTTCTTTGTTATAATGTCTTCCTTTCTTTGTTTAACATGTCATAGGAATTATTAATGAGGATTTTTACTAGGGTTTCGGACATTAGTTATATTTGTATAATTCACAGATTTTGTCAAATTGTTGCCAGAAAATCAAAGTTAATGGGTCATTCAGCACTGCGATTGAAATAAACTGTATGAGCACCACAAGGCTCTTTGTTGATAATAATGATGATAATAATAATGATAATAATTTATGTTTTAGGCATGACAGTGGGCGTGCGAGAATCCCCGGACGGTATCCAAGATGTTCTTTACCGGACTGGCGTAACTGCCGAGAAACCAGGAGGCCTGGAATGGATTAAACTGCCAGTCAAATTATCCCACGTGACTGTAGGCAGCCGTGGAATTATGGGTATCATGCACAATGGAGCTGTTGTTATCCATAAAGGTAGTTATCGCATTGTTTATTTATTTATTTATATTTTTGGATCTCCGAGGGGTGGGGGGTGGGGGGAGGGGGTGGTGGGGTAACTTTATGGAAGGTGATGGAAGGTGGAATTCTCGATTCCCATACCAACCCCTTGTATTAATTTTTAGAATTTCTGGGTCTTAAAGATGAGTGATTTTACCAAACAAAATGTTCTCATCTAAGTTAACCCTTATTTGATAGATTAACATCTCAATTTTAAATATCAGCCACATAGTTTTTATTCCACAACCCTCCAAATGTGTAAACTTTTTTTGACTCACCCGGTGTACTCACACGTGTCCATTGTGTTCTGGACAATTTTTGATGATTGGGGTGAATTCACAATAAAGTAACAGATCAATTAATAATTCTCTATAAATGTGTCAGCCTTAATGGAATAGATGTTTTTTGTAGTAGTGATTCTCTACCAAATTCTCACATCTATTGCAATCTGTTGGATTAAAGCTGAATATCTCTAATTCCTGCAATAGTTGCAGCAGTCTAAGTGACGTTTTCGAACTCGGCATTTAATTGTGCATCGAAACGTTGCTATAGCAAACGTTACCACTAAAATTCCACCAATATCTCTGCAATCTTATAGCATGTCGGTGTTTCGTTTATCTTACGAAATTTAAGAGTCCATCTTCAAAATAGCTCTTAAATTATTTGACAAAAATAGTGGAAAATCTCTGTGATATGGCCTAGCAAAAAACTGCAAAATCGTCGTTTCGAAAGAAGTTTGTTTACTTTACGTGACCCAGTCCCTGTAACATGTATTGTATATTTTCACCAATTTTCTCTTTTTCTTTGAACAGACTTACAAATACACCAAGCAACCACCCCAACAGCAGCGCCGGAGGGCGATTTCGCAACTGTGGCCGCTCCTCTTGAGAGCCAAAGCCCTGCATTTGCAGATCAACCAACACCCCCGTCTATTACTCGCACATTCCCACCAACGACCCCCCTAACGCACACTGTCCCAATATCCGCTGCCCCAGTTCAGGGTAGCTTAGTGAATAAGCATGTAAACAGCGACAGTGGAAAGACACAGGAGAAAGACCCCCTGAAAATCACACCGGAAATGGCGAATAAAATTCTAAACATGATCAAAGAGAAAGGAAACCAATTCGAAATGACGCACAAAGCAGCTGCGCAGAAGATGCAAAAGAATGTCTCTACTGCAGCAGCCTTAGCTGGTAGCCTCGCTCTGCAGAATAAACTGACGTCACCACAAGCTCCACAGCCTCCTTTGAAGAATGCTACCGCAGTGCAGCAGCCTCAAGCTCAAAGTGCTCCTGTGCAGCCAGTACATCAACCAGTGGCAGCAGCGAGCCCACCGCCTGCGCAACTGGTGAAAACGATGCAGGAGCCATTGGGCCTAAACAAAGGTCTGGAGGTAGGAAAGTTTATTTTTCTTTTTTCATGCTGGGTGAGTAGAAAATAAACAAATCCCCGTTTAAAAGGCCACTGTTTCCTGGATACCAAGAGCATTACGTTGGCACTTTTATTATTTAATGGCGATAATGACCACATTTTCCAAATGTTTCTGCCTTATGAGCAAGTTTTATTCGCTTGGGAGTTTTATTCGCCAGTTTTATTCGCTTGGGACTTTCATCCTCCTAAAGGGATCATTCTGATTATTAATTTATTCATTTAAAGTAGGCATACATGTATAAAATACCTATGAGGTAAGAGCTAATTTAAAAGCAATCTGTCCCCTATTGTTCTGACCTTGGTTACTGCTTTATTTACCTTATTTACGCTGCAGCTAAATTCATGCATCAGTGAGTCTCTATGGCCCTGATTTCTTTGGATAAAGCGAATTAACACCAACTTCTGGANTGAACCAGCACAGCCCCAAACAGAACAACCTTTGGTTACTGCCTTATTTACCTTATTTACGCTGCAGCTAAATTCATGCATCAGTGAGTCTCTATGACCCTGATATCTTTGGATAAAGCGAATTAACACCAACTTCTGGAATATACAATAGAGATCTTTATCGATTGTATTTTCATTCATCAAAGGGGACAGATTGCCTTTAAGCCTACTATCTAAGAAAGTAAAATTTTTGAAAAAGGGAATAAAATACAGAATAATTAGCTACGAATACAGAAATTTACTGATTTTTACAATGTGTCCAATGATTAATATGTTTTTTGTCGGTATTTAAAGAGCAGAAAATTCATATCAGCTCAAGCTGATAAAGCGTGAACCTTTTTAGCCTGTTTTGAAGGTTCCTTGGAGGTTTCTTGTTTCTTGAGAAAATCCCTCATGATTTCAGAACGGAGTTAGTAAGATGTGCGTTCAAGAATTTTTATTAATTTCAAATTTTTCAGCATGCCTCTCCAAGTCCTACGATTGGTGGAGCATTCCAGAACTCGTTATCAGGACAAAATCCGACAAAAGCAACTAGCGAACAACCCAAAGTCCAACCGATTGCCAATAAAACAGTGGACGTCGAAAAACCATCTCTAATGGCACAACACCCGAGCCCAGGCGTCACTGCGAAGCCCCAAGCTGCTGGCGTACCTCAGCACCCTGCGGAGGTGGTTGCTCCCCCGAAGCCGTCTCCGCATCCGCTAACCAAACCTCCGATGCAAGAGCAGGATCAAAATGTAGTGAGCGAACAACAAGAAAAGACAGCTGCTGAAACCCCCCATAATCCTCCAGTGCAATCCCAGAATGCCGTGTCGCAAGAACATAAGCCAGTTGCGCAGCCGCAACCTGACCATGCAGCTGTGAAGCCTCAAGAAGCTGTGCAGCCAGCTGCGAAGCCTCAAGCTCCTGTGCAGCAGCAGAAACCAATACCAAGCGACAAAGCAGCTGCTCCACAACAGCCTCCAGTGTCTCATATTGGGCCCCCTGCTAAAGCTGCGGAGACTGCGTCTGTTGCCCCTACGAAGCCGAAACCTAGTGTCCCTGCAAATGATAAACAGCAGCAACAACATCTAGCTCCACAACCACAACAGCAGAAAGTATTACCACAGCAACCAAAGCCATCATTACAAAGCCCAACTGCCAAGAAACCGACCCAGGCACCTACTCCTAAGACCAACAAGTTAGCTGCCCAACTGGCAACAGCCACCCGTCCGGAGAATATACACCATGTTCTCCGACCAACTGGGCCTACGTTCAAACCGACCCATACGCCGTTATTCAAGAACCAGCAAGCAATTGTGCAACATTTTCCAACCAAAGGCAGATATCGCGATGAAGAGTGAGTAAACTTTATTTTGGTCAAAAATGCTCGTTAAAAATCCACTTATATCCAAGCAATCGTAGAAGATATGAATGGTTGGTTGTTTCCTCTGTAAAGTACAAAGATTTATCTTCAAAATTATGCTCTCATAAAAAAAACAGTTAAACGTCTGTGTGATATTGCCCTTAAAAAAAGTTCAAAATCACCGTTCCGACCGAAATTTGGAGCCAGTATATAGTTTCATTTATTAAGGCACTCTGTAGTCGATGCTTTGATATCGTGATAAAGAGTGAGTATGGTTTATTTCGAACGACTTCGATTTAACGGACAAGCTTCATGTCACATTTCTCTGTGAAGCCTTCATATGCTCTACAACTACTCCAACTTTCCCTGAAAATTCTAACTGTAACAAATCAATCTAGATATTGTAAAGTTTATATTATCTGCTTTGGTTGATAACTATGTCGAGTTGTGAGTATCGAGAGATGAGTTGGTACAATTTCCAAAATTTACAATTACAGTAATGTCTTCTTCCATTCCTACCCTGACCATCCCCCGGGACACCCCCGGGCATTTGCGCAGCAATATTCCCAGCTTCGTTTTGGTGTCTCTAATCTCTAATTCATTCACGTTTTATTTCAGTTATGACATTGGCCTAATCGGACGAAAACATCTGAATGAAATATCAAGTGGCTCAAAGGCATTCGGAGGACCAACTAGGAGACCTACTCAGAAGCCAATCAGAACAGCGCCTGTCACACATGTAAGTGCAAAGAATTGCTAAGTAGCTAGCGCGCTCGTTGTGAATTCCAGAAATTTTTTTAAAGAACAGACATAAGCATATATCAAAATAAGAAGGATATATCTACAAATCTGCGACGGGCACTTTATTTCTTTGGTTCAGAAGCTGAGCAGTAAGTATTTGAATTACACCCAAAATATAAGAGAATTGAATCGTCTCCCAATCGGCTTTTGAACCAAAGATGTGTAAATATATCCTTCTTCTTTCAATCTATGCTCGTGTTTGCTCTTGAAAACAATTTCTAGAATGCACAAGGAGTGAGCTAGCTGATTGGGTTTCAGAGAGACTTTTCCGGCCTTGCTTGTTTTGAATTACTGGTTGAGAGAATTTCCTATGTCTGAGATCACTAATCGCTTTGAATTGCGGTGTCAATCAAAACTAACTCGTGCTATTGTCTTACCAAATCTGTCCTTGTTCCCGTAGTCAATATAACTTCAGTTCTTTTGTTGTTTTTAAAGCATTCTTTGAAGAGTCAATGGAATATATCCTTCTCATGCAGTAACAGGAACGGTGTATGCTAATTTAGTATACACCATTCCGGTTACAACGTGAGCAACATGAGCGTGACCAACATATTTAATCTTGGCCCTAACCTATGATTTGCATAGTCTTACCAATTTCATTTTATTACACAGGCCGTTACTGTTTCCTACGAGCTGACTCGTTCTTGCTGTGCAATTCCGGACAGTGTGTGTCCGATACCACGGGACTGTACAGGATACATTGAATGTAAAGGATACAATGGATTCTATAGAGTGTGCGAAAGAGGAAAAATGTTTCATCCATTCAAGAATATTTGTGATTATCCAAGAAACGTCGATTGTGAATCGATTAAAGGTAAGTAGAGTAATATATGGTGTTACCATATTCACTGTTCTATCTACAGGGTGTCTCAACAATTATTATGCCCCGTTTGCCTGAAGCTTGTGACAAAATGGCAAGAGATTCTCGCCAAACTTTCATATGATCATTTGAAAAAGGAAAGACCACGATATACCAGCGTCGATTGTCGGATCTGAAGATGCTTGCGGTGACGAATGAATTAATAAGTTTGAAGGCAGAAACACCGCAATACGACAAAAAACAACTGCAAATATGATTGAATATATTTTATACTAATATTTCGTCCTGCCATGCAGGACTTCTTCAGGGCTGTAATGTACCAGTTATAATAAGAACTTAAATATGTACAGCGATTATCCCTCATGCGGAGTGGTTGCAAATTAAGCTATGAAAAGGGCAAACCGATTTCAAGAAGTTTAACCAAGGAATTTTGTGGATTTGCAAAAATATCATCGGTCCAACACAGCAGTTTTCTTGTTCGTGCAGATTCAAGCAAATCTGTATTCAACGGGGTGCAATATCCGCTCTTATTTTACAAATTCATTTGCTGTATCTTTTTATGCCCTAAGAAATCTGCATTTGCGAATTTTGTCTCGTTTATTCATACGTTAAATTTTCTTTGCAGTTGGAGGAGTCACTGCAAACGCACAGGACTTGCAAGATTTAGATTTAGCCGTTCAAAATGCCGTACCAACAAAGCCTGCCCAGAACGCTGGTAAGTTTTTGAATTGAAGAAATTGTGTTGTTGCTTTCCACCGGTTGAACGACAGGGGGTCCAGGAGTGTAAGTAAAGACTGTAGTTTTGCTTTCTTTGGTTCCCCCTGATCCGGTTTATGAAACAACAGCTGTGTAATTTGATACAGATTACGTCATCATTGCGGTCGGCCTGCTATTGTTACAGTAGAAAAAGTGCAATCTGCAAACAGCAGATGAATTTTTCCTCAATCAAAGAATAAACAAACCTTCCACTGTCAACCAGGAGCTCCTCATTTTGAAGGCCACTTCGCTTCCTTGAGCTCACCACATCAATGATAATTTCTAACTGCTGCAGGCTGCCATGGTTCACTAGGCTGTTTCTGTGTGATGCAATCTTCCTTTTTCTTGATGTTGTTCTTTTTTACTTAACAGTCCCTGCTGGTAAACAAGCTTTACAAGGCCACTTCGCTTCCTTAAGCTCACCACAGCAATGATAATTCCTAACTGCCGCAGGTTGCCATGGTTCACTAGGCTGTTTCTGTGCGATGCAACCTTCCTTTTTCTTGATGTTGTTCTTTTTTACTTAGCAGTCCCTGCTGGTAAACAAGCTTTACAAGGCCCAGACTTCCTGGAAACCGAAGAGCAGTCACCTCAGAGGAGTGATGTTAGTAATGCAGGGGAGCCAATGAAAGAAGAAATTCCACAACCGAGGGTCACATCACCTGATGGAGGTAGGCTAAACTGTGTGCTTTTATTTGCTCTTACTTTTGCTACCGGGTGTCCCAAAAAATATACAGATTTGGTTGACTCCAGCGATGTGAATTTAGCTTTAATCAATGGCTAATCAATTTAAGAATGTTCCTCGATAGTTAACTTGAATATAGATAACAAAGTATACAGATTTGGTTGACTCCAGCGATGTGAATCTAGCTTTAATCAATGGCTAATCACTTCAAAATGTTCCTTGATACATAACTTGAACATAGACACCTCTTTTTTTGGTATTGGTGTTAGATATTATTATTATTTACTTTTCAGGTAACAGTGGAGTACTCAGAGAAGTATGGTTTGGTCTTGGGCTAAGCCCACATCTCAAAGACCTGATTGACAACCCAAGATTTCCACAGACTCCTGATGAATATCTCGTCCTAGATAAATTCGAAGCACCACCGAACGCAGGAGATGGTTATGGGCAAAGACTATCGACTTATTTCAGGGTAAGATATTCAATTAGCCTAGATTCTTGTGGACCCTCAAGTTACGCTCATCTCAAGCATAGGTTCCAAATCTTTAAATCGGCATAAAAAGGTGGGGGTAAAATTCTATGTCCTATTTCTTCTGATCGAATGGCTTGAAAGAAACTTTAGCTACTTATCTATAATTCTACCGTTGGACTTTTCAGAAGTTTTGTATCTTTTTGGAAATTACAGCGTATCTTACGTTGAACTCATTTGAGGATGTGACGTCATCAAATTTCTAAATCATAAACTAGAAGAGTGACAGACTTTTGCTTGATGCCATATTGTAGGCATCCATAAACTATGGTTCTCTTCGAAACTATTTCATATTGC
>REGL01000555.1:118608-142172 GCA_004194395.1 Aurelia aurita complex sp. Pacific | reverse complement strand
AGATGAATGGGGAACAAGCGTATGATAGTAAATGTTTCCAAAAGACAAACTTCTATTTGATATTCAGCGAGCTTCTCCTTAAACGTTCATTTGCCTTCAATATTCATAGATGCAGGAGGGTCCTTGTTTTTAGCTGTAAAAGGAAATGCACCTAGCTTTCATCCTTGAAGAACAGCAGAAAAGATAAATGAGGAACAAGCGTATTGAAGAGAGACTAACTTCTATTTGATATTCAGCTAGTTTCTGACAGTCAACGAACGAAATCCTTTTCCCTACAGATATGGCTTTACCGAACAACACAGCAAACAATCCAGCCTTGAACAGCAGTGAAATTATTTTTCGTTATTTCTGTACAAATCCATTTTCCAGCGAAACGAAAACAAGAATATACTATTATACGCCGGCCTTCAAGTATTCATCATACGTTGTGGGGTCTTTCAACGTCGCTGCTGCAATACCCACAGTCCTGGCCAATATGTGTTTACTTATCGCTGTACTCAGGACGAACACATTACGGAGTGTACAGAATATCATTCTAGTTAATGTAGTTTTTGTGAACATCTTGCAAGGACTTGTTGCAATGCCATTTCATGGTGCCATCTTGATCTTCCGCGGACACGAGAACTTCAGTTGCAATTTAGACCTGGTGTTATCAATCATTGGGATCGCTTTGGCCCTCACATCTATGCTAACCGTTGACCTACTGACCTATGAACGCTGCGTTGCTATCCTTTACCCTTTCTCCTATGAATCAAAGTTTACAAGCAAGTCAGTGATGATCACATGCGCAGCGTTCTGGGTCTTTTCATTGGCAGTTTCTGTATGCGCGAATATTAAAGCATTTTTAGCACTTTGTCTGGTGATAGCCACAGTCGTAACCGTCGGAACATACATCTTCAATGTGATAGTCCATGTCATGATATTCCGCACCGTTGTGAGCCTACGAGGAAATCAAGCAAGACTTAGGCCAATGAACAGAGATTTGACACCGGAACAACAAGCAGAAAAGCGGAAACAGGAAAGGCGCACGGTCAAATTCACTGCATATGTCATCTGTTTTTTATTAGCAACCTATTTGCCATCAACGGTGAAGAATATCATGATTGGTTTTTTCTCCATGCCCATATTCCAGCCAGTTGCGGATACCGTGTTACTGTTTCACGCCACTTTGAGTCCGTTTCTCTATATCTGGCAATCACCGCAAATGGGCAGAGCTGTAAAGAGGTTATTACACTGCAAGACATCGGTACAGATTGATGTTGACCCCGTGCAGGTTCTGCCGGTTCAATAGACTGCGTAATAACTCAGAATTATAACCTGTTTAACCGTATCTTGGTTAATCAGGCTTATATCTTAGAACTGTCGATTTACAGACTCGTACAAAAGTTATAGCAGTAAAAAGAAAAAATACAGGTACAATTAACCCACTGCAGGTTCAAGTGGTTTTTGGGACTTGATGTTAACTCAGAATTATAACCCGTTTAACCGTACCTTGGTTGATATTCTCAGGTGATGATATCAACGAACTGTAAAGAGATTATTACATTACAGAGCATCAGTGCAGATTAATGTCGACCCCGTGCAGGTTCAGCCGGTTCAATAGACTTCATAATAACTCAGAATTATAACCCGTTTTACCGTAACTTGGTTAATGGGGCTTATATCTTAGAACTGTCGATTTACAGACTTGTACAGAAGTTATAGCAGTAAAAAACATTTATATAGGCTGCAATTAACCCACTGCAGGTTCAAGTGGTTTTTGGGACTTGATGTTAACTCAGAATTATAACCCGTTTAACCGTAACTTGGTTAATGGGGCTTATATCTTAGAACTGTCGATTTACAGACTTATACAGAAGTTATAGCAGTAAAAAACATTTATATAGGTTACAATTAGCCCACTGCAGGTTCAAGTGGTTTTTGAGATGTCATAATAACTTATGATAATAACCTGTTTAACCGTAACTTGAATAATTTGACTCACGTCGTAGTTCTATACAAGCTCAAAAGAAGTAATTGCGTGGTTGCGTTTTGCACCGGCCATATGCCATAAAGTATACTGTGNCGTCATAATAACTCATGATAATAACCTGTTTAACCGTAACTTGAATAATTTGACTCACGTCGTAGTTCTATACAAGCTCAAAAGAAGTAATTGCGTCGTTTCGTTTTGCACCGGCCATGCCATAAAGTATACTGTGCACTGTTCCTTATGTGAATCTGAAAAAATGGCTTGAGAGCCACAGGCCTAGACTTATGACCTAGAGTCCTTTGTTTCTCTGTGCTTTATGACTTAAAGATGGCGCTTCAGTCACCAGGTAAAGTGAACTTTCTTCTTTAGATTTGTTCAGATGAATACCAAGTTTTGTTGATTAAGTGTCTGCTTTAGCCTCACTACATAAGGACCCTCTAGTTACACTCACCTAATTGAGTTGAATTGTTGTTGTTGTTGTCGCTGCACTGAGGACTGTCGCTGCTTGTTGTCTCTGTTGACTGAAGCGCCATCATCAAGTCAAAGAGCACAGGGAAACGAGAGACTCCAGGTAATAAGTCTGTCTGCTTACCGGTGGTTTCTATCGCATTTCCTTTCTGAGGAGTGACCGTTGAACAGAGCCGAAGCAGTCGTTCGATCCAGATTCTATCGATCGAATGCAGCAAATAGTGTCAGCTTTTTAACTGTTTCACCATGAGTCCCTGTTGAGCTAGGTACGGCAGGGATACAAGGGACTCATCGTCATAAGTCTACTACATGCCTTCAAACGTCTAAAGAATGTTTGACTCACTCGGTGGCGTAAAATAATGTGACTAGGGGTCAAAAGCAATAAAAGAGATCACAAACCACCCCACCTGAGTTCATGTCATTTGATTCGCTACACCATCAATAACCTGATTTCTTTTCGAAATTTGATTTCCTAAATTCGATTTCTGTGATGCAAATTTCGTTTGATTTCCTACCGAATGAATGAACTTTAAAGCGCTCCCGACATAAGCTGATAGGCCAATGGGCCTAAAACAATCTTGTTAGCCTTATAGTGCATTATTTGTTTTGAAGGGTTTCGGCTGTAATTTCTATCCCAATGAATCCCCCGCAGACATCCTTCTACTTTCTGTCGTTAGCCCCGACCATAGATTCGAACTTCTATTGATTTCTCTGTCATGTTAGACAAAATGTGCTTTGTTTGTCGTTGATAAAGGGTATTGTTTGTTAGCCGGCGTGCATTTCCTGTAATAGAAATAGGCATTTGGTGTCACTGCTGAATGCTGTGTCATTTCATAATACCAAATTCATTACAAGCTTCCTGAAGAGTTATGACAAGTGTTGTTTTTACTGATCCAATGGTTACAGTGCATTTCGAAAGCAGCGGCTGAAGTCTTGAAATGAAAAGGGGTTGGGACGTATAAGGGTTATGACCGTTGGAAGGCCATTACCGGCATGTAATTAGACCCACCCGTTGTTGCGATAATTACTTGATTTATGAATTGTCGTCCCTTATTTCCCTGCGTTCTTTGATTTGCTGATATCACTTGGTAATAAGGACTCATACCATCACTCTTATAAAGTTGGCCTTTAGTCCCACATGAAGTGGTTCCGCATTTACCAATCAAATTGCTAGAATAGTTTTTGTTGTTGCGTACAAAAAACAGTTGATGCGGCCTAAAGTTCTCGTAGACTTCTCTTTTAATGCTGCAATGTCCATGTTTTTAAGACCAAAACATAGCAGAGAAATCTTCAAGTACCTGCCGCAGCAACCTTCAAATTTAGTCAACTGCGTCAATCGAATCGAGAGCTCAAAACTTATTGTTCTTTGCCAAATCTCGCAATCTGATTGGTATGCTAGGAACCCCAGAGTATTAGGCCTAAATAGGGTCGGCTTTTTCATAGTAATAATATGAGTCTCTGTTGACCGAAGCGCCATCTTGAAGTCAAAGAGCACAGGGAAACAAGAGACTCATCGTCATAAGTCTAGAGTTCTCGTAGCTGCGATGGATATATGTTGTTTCTACAGAGGAAGATTACTGCTTGGAAGGTATATATTTTGCGATTAGTAGGTCTGGAAAACATTATTCTTTGTACTAAAAGTTTGCTTTTCAACGTCGAAACTTTTTAAACCAGACTTTGAAGCGATTTTGATGAGTGTATGAGAACTCCCGCTAGTTTAGGCCATTTTGAAACAGGGGGCCCACTTTATAACAGTAAAGTCATGAGTCCCTATTGCCAAGCGATATCAGCAAACCAAAGAACACAGAGAAACAAAGTCATCAGTCTTTCTCATCTCCCCCATCTCCTCAAGTGCTGCAAGCGTGGATCCAATTTTTCAGACATTCTGAAGTCAGCATGCCCGCAAAGAAACCTGGGTGACACTTGCTCTTTAATTATTGCCAGTTACACGTTGTTGGCCTTACTGTCACACGTTAGCTATGTCAATCGGCTTGGTTTATCTCGCTTATCTCGTGTATCTCGGATTTATCTCAGACCACCAGCCTGCCGAACGATGGTGATTTGATGAAAGAATTGTCAGCTAATTTCTGGGAAATGTTTTACTTCATTTTCAACACTCCATCAACACCGTTCGCCGCGTCTACACATTTCACAGGTACAGGCTTGCCCCCCGCATTCCCTCAATGCACGCAAAGCTGCTAGTGCATGTCCGAGAAAGGAAAAAGGTGTGTTTTTCCTGACTTTTTCTATGTGTGTCTTAAAACCGAGTTTTTATCAATAACGGATGCTCTTAGGAAACTACTCACTTAATTTGTGTACACGTATTTTTTTATAAGAAACTAAGAATTTGGCCCAGTACTGAAAGTTTCTTAAAATTATCAGATTTTAAGTAATGGGAGCTTCTTACAAGTTTCTTAGGGGTTCCATACCAATCTTCATGTTCACTACCCTGTGCCCTCGTGAACATTTCAGAACAAGGTTTTTTAAGCCTTTGCAATGCTTAGACATTACTCAAGTACCTTACGAGTAATATGATACAGGAAACAAGTGAAAGTAAAGTAAAATATGTCGATGATTTCCTTCATCAAAATAAATAGTTTCTTAGCTTATGTTTTCCCATTACTGGAGTTTCTTAATTTTTTGGCGATCTGAGAGTTGAGTTGATAAGCAGTTTCTTTTAAGAAAAAATACGTGTATACCCAATTTGAGTACAATTCAAATCAATTCAATACAGAGTACAGAGTACTAAAAATTCCTCGCATTATCATGAGGTGCGTGTTCTTTTGACTATGACGTAATGTACAAAATGTAACGGTGACAGAACGTTGCTTATCCTGACCGAAAGTGGCAACCCTCTGGCATTGCGGGCGGCTGTCAACCCGAGGTCTTCCGGCTTCGAATGATAGAACCCCTATGACCCTCCTACTCAATTGCCCACGTTCTCTCGTACAAGTACAAAGCGAGAACAAAAGGGGTCAATCCTCACACAAAAGGAAGTGGAAACTCTTTGATAACTCCCGCCGTGCTACAATTTGGAATATTTAGTTTGTGATTAGTCAGAGAATCTGTTAGTGAATTCGAGGATAATTTACGACGAAGAACTCAGGAGAAAGGCAGAGAATTTAATCGAGAGTGACAAGGTTCCTGTTATCACTTTTAGAAGACCAAAGGCCATATACTTGAGTGTTGCTGAAGATCGTCACAGGAACCAGCCGGGAAAATAACTTCAAAGATGGAAATTAGGGTTGGATTTTTACTGTTTTTCGCGTTTACAGGTATGTTGAAGGTCTGAGTATTTATTTATGAAGATTTGTTGCCCCAAGGTTGGATTTTAACTGCGGAAATTATGGTTTTAAATGTGTGATAGTGGGGGATAGTGACTTCCAAAGCCAAAGGCAGTAAAAATAGCATACCGAAAATAGGGTTGATTGAAACTGGTTTAAAATGGAAATTATTAGGGCTATTTTGATGGTGTTTGTCAAGGGGTATGGTAAACCATAGAGCATGTATGTACATACGAAGTTTTATTGATAGAGATTGCTTGGAAAGTGAAAAAAATCTGACTTGAACCAAAGTCTATAGAGAATCTTAATGTACGGTTGGATTTGCGTTGACGCGAAATTGATGGTTGTGAAATAGGAGTTCTTTAGATTGGCGGATGTTCGCGCATCACGGAAAAGGAAGGCTGCAAAAAAGGGCCGGAGCTGCCGGGAGCATTAACTTTAAGATGGAAAGAAAGATCAATTTGCTGCTACTTCTCGCTCGAACCGGTAGATTAAACATTCCAATATCTAGTTAAGGCGTTAAGAAGTTTTAGTAACATGGATTGCCGGGAAGACGAAATAACTGATTTAAATTAGTCGCAAAATTGAAGCCAGATGGGATTTGCGACCACGCGAACTTGCTCGATTTAAAATGTTGCATTTAGATTCGCGGAGTTTCGCGCATGGCTTTGGGAGACAGTTTACAAGAAAGAGGTACAAACCCGTAGCGTAAGCCAGAGAACTGCCGGGAAAGGATGGGGAAAAAGATCAGTTTCTTGCTGTTTATCGCTGTAACAGGTATATCAAACCTTCCAGTATTTATTTACTAAATTATATAACTCAATGTCGAAGTGAAATGGCAAGAAACCGGTTTGAAGCATGGGCTGTTGCGTTGCGGTTAGGGAAAAAGAACAGGAAGAGGGGTCAGCTTAGGCCCAAAGGAAGTGAAAGGTTCCATGTCGAAAATTGTCTTATAGATACGGCTTTGAATTTCGTCGGGATTGTGAAATGTCTATTGTTTAAGTTTGGATAAGGAGTACAAAAGGAGAAGAGATAGGGAAGATCACTAATATAGATAAATATGTAGACAATAATAATGGAAGTCAGATGGTATAAGTAATTCTGATTTAGAATTGATTTGGGGGAGGGGTTACGTTACTAATAGATTGGAATTTGAAATTATTTGTTTCATCCAATACTTTTTTGGAGCACTATTGAGGGCAACTGAGGGTAATGAGTATGTTTGGGGTAAAATGAGTAAGACAAAACATATTGATAAAATTTGGCAAAATTTGTGCTCAAAGTTTTCCTCTAAACGGCTCAAACCACCCTTCTTGTCATAAATAATGAACGTTAATTTATCAATTCAGGGTACATGGCTGTTTGCCAGCAATCACCGCTGCCCACTTTACCCCGGTAGACCCAACATGTTCCCCTTGATGGTGCTCCCAAAAAGTAGATGGACAAGAAATGTTTTTACCCTGCAGCCTAAATTTCTCATCAGAACAATATCACGCAATAATTAGTTGAAATTTGAAAATTTCTCAAATAGTGAAGTTTAAAATTGAGGGATATTTGAATTGTGAGATGACAAACAAAACGGTTGGTAGAATTCCCATAGGATAAAACCCCCTTTTCTTAAGCTTGAAACTGAAATTCCTTGCCACTCTCCAAACTCTGTTCTTTGAGATCTTTTTGTTGATGCCTGTTTGATAATATTTGCACAAGAAATACAAATTTTACAACCAGAAATGTTTTTTATATCCATCCATCTACTCTTGGGAGTGCTATAGTCAGATAATGCACATGACTGGATAATGCAGATGGGTATGCACAATGACGTCCTGTAATTAAACAGGTCCCTACTTGCTTCGTGAGGTCATCCTTGCAACAGTTCATCCAGTTTCTGGTGGGATTCCTGGAAACTGAAAGGGGAAGTTCAACCTGAGTTCAAAGTTCCGCAAAAAGGATGGGCACACATTTTATCTATATTGCAAATGACCCTAGCAAAATATTTGATAATGTTTGCAGCATGCTTCAAGTCTGATACTAAAATGTTTTGAGTATGTTTGAGAGCTTGATTCAAGAAAGAATTCTGCACTGCTTGCACCAGCTTGCAGCATACATCTTCTGAATTGAAGAACAACTCAATCAAGCTCGATTATAGTATGTTTAAGAATAATTCTAGGGTCAGATTATTGTCAAGCTTGATGAACCTCTAATCATAGGTGCATACTGGCAAAAATTGTGCCCACATGCACATATTTAAATCAAGCTTATTCAACCCAAAATCATGCTTCTGTCAAGCTTGTGCAAGCTTGTTGCAAGCTGAACTTTTTCTTAAGGGAAGGTATATATGCAGAAATTTCTTGGAAGTGTAAACTGGTTTATTGTATAGTTGACTCACTGGCTCATGTTTCAATAAAACTCCAGAAATAATTTTAACATTTGGAGTTGCTGTCAAAGGTTAATAACATTATAAAACAGTTGATAAGGTTACTTCTAACTTTGTCTGAAATGTTGAAGATTTATTCTCTGTTGGCAGAAACAAGTCTTCAGATTTTGAAACCAAAACCAGCATTTCGTAAGTGTGGTTTACGATGTGAGTTCTTATTCTGAAAAAGATTACAAAATAATTTATCAAATTTGGAACCAAAGCAGAATTCCCTAAGTGTGGTTTGCTGTGTGAATTCTTATTCAGAAAAATGACAGGGATGCAAAAAATTACAAAATAATTGATTCAGACTCTTTGCGGAATAGTCAAAGAAGGAAAAAGTTTTCATTGCTAGAAATAAGTCAAGTCTTCCAGTTTGCACTTTTATTACTTTCGAAAATGTCACTTCCTTGATATGTGGCTGGTCTTTGTGAAGTAGATCCTTCCTTTCCAATTCATGATTGTGGTTTGTGGTTAGTTTCTGTCTGTTATTCAGTTCACCAACAAACCCATAATAGCTCTTTTTGTCTGATAAAGCTTCCTTGGTTGTAATTATAGGCATGTTGTGTAACAAGGTAGAGGTCTGATAAAAGATGACTGTCTATTGTAGGCCATTGTAGAAGCCTCCTATACAAAAATACAAGGCTATGTATTAGCCATGTACAAGCCTTGTAGTTATGGCCTTGTAACCTTGTTCTAGCTTAGAAAAGCCTTGCTGTAACCTTACAAATGGCTCGAAAATGCTATATAGGCTTGTGGAAGCCTTGTGAAAACCTTGTGCTAGACTGGTTGTAAATTGGAATCTTACTGATAGCCTTGTAATTTCTTCAGGCCTGTAGGAAGCGGGGGGGGGGGCAGGGGGGGCTCAAGCCCCCCAATAATTTCTTAAAACAATGGTGCTACGTCACACACATTAACTAGATGTATTGTTCTCTATTGTTTTGAGAACAATTGCCCCCCCCCAATCCGAAGCTGCTTCCTACGGCCCTGAATTTCTTCAAAGGTTAGTACAAGGTCATAACAAGGTCATAATCCCCACTACAAGGCTAAAACTTGGCCTGTACAAGGCCAAGTTTAGCCTTGTATTTTTGTACAGGATGTCATTTCTGTGAGCTTGCTGTAAAAGTTCAACAGAATATCTCATATCTCACATTTTTTCATATTTCTTATTTTATTTTTAACTGGGGAGAGTAGCTCTGCATCCTAAGTGTTTGCATTTCCAAGGACCCTCCCATAAATACTTTCAAGAACTGAAGTAAATTAGAAGACATAAAAAACCATATATAATACGAAACTAAAATTAAAACACATAACAGTAATAACCTCAATATTCCTTATTCGAGATTCTAGCTTTTAAAAACTTACACTAAAGTTTTTTCATTTGTTAGGCTTCTAGAATATTTTGCGAAGTTTCATACTGGGTGACAAAAAAGCGAAATTTCTGAAAAGTACCAAAATTTTGTTTATGTTGTTGCCCAACATGAGAATTCCCTTTTGTGTAATATGTGTGTCAAGAGTTAAATTGGTTTTAGATCAATTGCAAATAATTTTTAAATGGTTTTAAATTTATGGGAATATGTGCTTTTATTTACAAGCTACTTGGTTTGAAGGTTCCTGTACCATTGGGATAAGTGGGAGGTGGGAAAGCTGGGAATTGAAACTCAGAAAGCTGAGAGAGCTGGGTGGTGAGTACCCAGAAAGCTAGGAATTCAGCCATAGTGGAGGCTAGATGACCCAGTGTCCTTCCCCACTGTGGCTGGTACATAGGAATGTATGTGTTTTGTAGTTTAGACAATTGTTTCAAATCAATATAAAAAGAAAAGCTAGAAATAAATCCCAGGATTTTCCTGGGAAAGGTGCAGCTTTTTTAAGTCTTGGTGAATTTTCGAAAGGTTTTGCTTCTTTGAGGTCACTCTGTACTGAAACGATTCTATCTGACAAATTCTTGACGCTGTCATTTCTGAATGATTTTGGGGACAGTCATACATCATTGTTAGTCACCTTCAAGAACGCCCTAAGATTTCTTAAACGATCTATTCAGCCACAAATCCCAGCGTTGGTAAAAATCCCAAATATTGCCTCACTTTGCAATTTTTAAAACCCAAATTAAGCAAAAAATGTAACTTTATCTATAATTCTACACATTCCAGAACCTTTTTTATCTTACTCAGCAATTTTTAAAGCCAAATTAAATAATGAAGTGTAAATTTATTGATATTCTGCACATTCCTGAACTGAGTATTGCTTTACTTTGCAATTTTAAAGACTGAAAGATTTTGGATAAATTGTAACTTTATCTATAATTCTACACATTCCAGAACCTTCTGACAAATAATGTCAAATATTATCTTACTTAGACATTTTTAAATCCCGAAGTAAACACGAAGTTGTAATTGTATCAATGTGTGGTCATTTTACATTAAGATTTTAAACAAATATTGAATATTTCCCGTTAAAGGCTTAGACAAAGGAAGCTCATAAGCCACGTGGGCTTTTGAGGCTTTCCACTACTGCACATGTCGTGTACATTGAAAGGAATCGACCAGCTAACTTGCAAACGTTGTGCAAATTTTGATGGGCAACATTTCAACAAAAAACGTCTGTTTTCACAAGGATAGGTCTGAGAGTGCTGACACCTCTTTGCAAAATACGGGGAATAGGTCCCTTTTTCTTCTCGTTTCTATCTTGAAAGAGAAATTTTCTTTTTGATAGATTAGCAGATATAACTCTTCTGAGCTGCACTCACTTAACTCTATTAACAGCCAGTTCTAACTCATTATCCGTGAAACACCAGTGAACAAGCGTTAACCTAGCCTGTCCCCTGTGTACGAGGAAACGTATGTGTCCCCCCCTTGCAGTAGGTTAATGCTCATGCGCAGTAGCATTTTGGGCTGGAACTCTGACGGGCGCATGAGCATTAACCTACTGCACGGGGGGACACATACGTTTCCTCGGACAAACCGTATCTCATATCCCCAACAATTTCTGAAAGCGGAGTGAAGAATAGAAACTTCCAAAGTTGCAACGTGGAAACGTCAAAAACTCTTTCGCACTGTCAATAAATTTGTTCAGGGTGCAAAACGAATCCTTTTTTGTAAACCAAGAATTGGAGTTTTAGTCTTGATCTGCTCGGTATTTAAAGCCCCTCCCCGGATGCCGAGGGATGGCTATTTTAACAAACGTTGCCCAGTTCAGTTGACCACTGGCTCTCCAGTAACGTGGATCTCACAAAGTAATGAAACGTACATTGATTGTTACTGAAGGTTATTAAATGTTCTTTAGAGTTCCTGTGATTCAATTACTAGCACAACACGAGCTTAAAGGCGTATATCTAACCGTGATACTTACGGCCCTAAATTCGACTTATAAAGATTCATATGAATGAAATAAATGAAAAGACAAAATATATCATAGCTGTGAAATGCCTCTAAAATCCGGTGACCTTTCTTTCTTCTAACGTGTGTCTCTTAACAATTTCGAATCTCGTCCGATGTTATTAGTTGTTCAATCGAATCGAAAGTTCCATCATATTAGCCGTCACCATAGTAATCCACAAATCTCGCAATCTGATTGGTACTCTAGGAAGCTCGAGAGTTTGGGCCTAAATAGGGTCAGGTTTTTCAGATTATGAGTCTCTGTTGACCAAAGCGCCATCGTCAAGCCAAAGAGCAGTGGGAAACAAGAGGCTGCAGGTTATAAATCTAGCTATCCTCCACAGAGAAATTTTCCTTCATAATTACAATCCACGAAACATTGCATTACCAGTAACAAGTAAAAACACGGCATTGAAAAAGTTCACCGGATCTCTGTACAAAGATAAATTTTACTTTCTTGGAATCTGAATGAAAACTCATGTAGCAGCTTAGCCTACACCTAAGCGTAGGCTGGCAAAATCGCCACTCGAGTAATTATTTATTTAGATCGCTCGGAATTCGCATCAGCTGTTACAACATGACTCACATTTCTCCTGCGAACCATTCAAACGGTCTAACCAAATGATCTCTTTTTGCGAGGAATTTCACAAGTAATCAAACAACTCGTCCAGTTGGGAGTGTGGCATTCCAGAGCATTTTACATCACTTGGAATGAAATAGCCTCGCACATCTATCAAAATTTCAATACATTGTTGAAGATGTCCCTTCTATATATATCTATCTGATACGCATTTCGTTTAATTTAACATAGCGCGGTTAACTACGGATTGCCATAACGGCCTATTATTTGCTAGATATTCATCAGTCGCTACAAAGATCGTTCCATCTTCTTTTGCAACCATCACCCTTGCTGTCTCAAGATCTTTTCAATCATTTTTATCCATGTTAACTTTTGTCCACCCCTTGGTTTCTTTACATATCTCTGAGCTTCTCTTAATGCAGTTTTTGCAGGTGTATTGTCTGGCAGTCTTAAGAGGTGTTGTCTTGAAGATGTCCCTTGCAACTCGCTTTCATAACATAGCATTATCCCACAACGGAGCGTTTTGCCGTGAGGAATTTCACGAGTATTCTGACTCTTTAGTCCGTTTCTGATGTGACATTTCATAACATTTTACGTCACTCAGGATGAAATTGTTTCGGACATGTGAAACCCTCAATGCTGTCTGGAAGATTCCCCTACAGCTTGCACTCGTACAATACAACAACCTGACCTTTTTTCACGAGGAATGTCATGACTATTCCGACTCTGTAGTCCGTTTCTCGTGTAACATTTAATGATATTTTACATCACTTGCGAACAAATATTTTCGGGTATGTAAAAGATCAAAGCGTCAATGCTGTCTGAGAAAATGTTCCCCTGCATTTCNTGTCAGTAGAATAGTCCAAAACGTAACCTCATATCGTGATGAACTCTCATGTNCCGTTTCTGATGTGATATTTCATAATATTTTACGACACTCAGGATGAAATTGTTTCGGACACGTGAAACCCTCAATGCTGTCTGGAAGATTCCCCTACAGCTTGCACTCGTACAATACAACAACTCAACCTTTTTTCACAAGGAATGTCATGACTATTCCGTCTCTGTAGTCCGTTTCTCGTGTAACATTTCATGATATTTTACGTCACTTGCCAAGATATATTTTCGGACATGTAAAAGACCAAAGCGTCAATGCTGTCTGAGAAAGTGATCCCCTTCATGTCAGTAGAATAGTCCAAAACGTAACCTCATATCGTGATGAACTTCTCATGTACTCTGTTGCCTTGTTGTGTTTCCGACCAGCGCATAGCACCACGCTTGGTACACCTTTGAAGGCTTATGGATGACATGAGAGGGCAGTATTTTGCTAGCAGGTGTTACATGTCACAACTTTGTTTGGCTGTTCATGGCTCTTACCCTTGTAACTCAGAGAAATGTTTCGACGTTAGGAAACGTTACGAAATGTTTCGAAACAGTACGATAATGTTCGATGTTATATTTCCCAAGTTTATTTGGCTGTTCATGGCTCTTATCCTTGTAACTCAGAGAAAAGTTTCGACGTTACGAAATGTTTCGAAACAGTATGATAATGTTCGATGTTATATTTCCCAAGTTTGTTTGGCTGTTCATGGCTCTTATCCTTGTAACTCAGAGAAAAGTTTCGACGTTACGAAATGTTTCGAAACAGTATGATAATGTTCGATGTTATATTTCCCAAGTTTGTTTGGCTGTTCATGGCTCTTATCCTTGTAACTCAGAGAAAAGTTTCGACGTTACGAAATGTTTCGAAACAGTATGATAATGTTCGATGTTATATTTCCCAAGTTTGTTTGGCTGTTCATGGCTCTTATCCTTGTAACTCAGAGAAAAGTTTCGACGTTACGAAACGTTACGAAATGTTTCGAAACAGTACGATAATGTTCGATGTTATATTTCCCAAGTTTATTTGGCTGTTCATGGCTCTTATCCTTGTAACTCAGAGAAAAGTTTTGGCGTTACGAAACGTTACGAAATGTTTCAAAACAATACGGTAATATTCGATGGCTCTTCATGACATTTATCCTTGGGAACTCAGAGAAAAGTTTCGACGTTACGAAACGTTACGAATGTCACGAAACAGTAAGGAATTATTTGATCAACCGGCGTTGTATTTCACCCTTATCCTTTGGAACTTAGGAAAGTTTCGGTGTTGCGAAATTTTACGAACTTTGTTGCGACTCACCCAAATCTGAAGATATTTTTCCTACGTAATTCTTGTTTTGATCTAATGTTTTCGCTTAAGTTTAAAGGGCTAAGAACATGGATTTAGTGTGGGCCGTGGGAAACCTGAATAGTCAATAGTTTTGTGTAGTCAGCGGGATTTGTTGACGTCATCGATTTGTTGCGATTCGAAAGAGCGAGAACAGCAGCGGAAGAGTGGTTTGGAGACCGCATAGGCAGTGTTGTGGTAGGTAGGCCTAACGACGTCCGACTTGTTTACATGTTCAAAACTTTGGTCAGCTTCCCAGAATAATTTCCGACAGAAAATTTGTCATTGATGAATAAATGCACTACCGGGTGGTGTCCCAATACCCATGTACTCCTGACCTGATTGAAAAATGGCCGACATTTGATTACTTGGCGGATCTTCAAATTTCTTGTTTGGGCAACAGCATAGGGTTCAAATCTTTCAAATCTTAAAAAGGTCGGTGTAAAATTCTATTGCAGATTTCTTTGAATTGGATGGCTTGAAAGGAACTTATGGTACTTTGCTGTAAATCTGCCCTGGAAAATTTTTGACATCTTGATTTTTTCAAAATGGCGGAATTGTGATGGTCTACAATATGGTGGCAATCAGAAATCTGTAGCTTTTCTAGTTTAGGATTTAGAAATTTGATGACTTCATAGTCTCAAATTTAATAAATGCCGCCGTTTTGAAACTAAACAAGATATCAATAAATTGCCACAGCAGATTTCCAGCAAGAAACCCTAAGTTCCTTCCAAGCCCAAAGAAAACTGCAATAGAATTTTACACTGACCTTTTTAAAGATTTCAGCCCTATGTTTTGGGCTAGTAGATCAAATATTCAATTATTTTCGCAAGCATAGCTGATTTTATTATTGTTTCAAAATAAGCAAATGTAATTCTCTTTATGGCGGCCTAGTTTTGAAGCATACTGCAAAGAAAGATAATGGTTTCCAGGTTAATTTCCTTTTGTCTGTTAAGCTTTTAGTTTGGTCATGAATGTTAGGAAGAAATGCGAACGATTATTGTGTGTCTTACTACTGATGATGGAAAATCTCGCAATAATTGTTCTCAAAGATTATATGTAGGTCAGCGTAGGGTTTTCATCCTGAGTTACTTTCATGGGTACATTAAATCCCAGCATGTAAGAACCTACAAGAATAAGAACCAGACATCGCCACAACGCCAAGTCATAACAGCAAAACGAAATGCAAAGACTGTAAAGTATTGTTTGCTGAATGTTTTCGATTTATGTTTTGTGTCGTTACAACTTTACAAAGGAATAGGTAGGTGATGTCGGAAACGGGCTAGGACATCGCGTAGCCGAGAAATTCCGCACGCCAAAGGTCGTGTTGTTGAGCGATGTGAATGGCTTGCAGGGATCATTTCGGATTTGTTCTGTAGAAGTGTTGTTTTGAATTACGAGGGTTCAAAAGGAGTATTTGTGAGATCAGTTTCGCGAATTTTCCTTAACACTGCATGTGCATTGAGTGAAATGTTCATGATTTTGCGTTGGCCGTTGAGCTGTATTATGACATCACACGCTTGTAATAGTGTAGGCTGTAGGAACTGACAGTGAAAAGGCTGGTAGGAACTGTCAGCGAAAAGGCTGGTTGCAAAGCCAAAAACTTACGCCACATTTGATTTGATTGAATTTTATTTAATTTTCCAGGCGTCCCAAAAAAGTATTCAGATTTGGTTTGGTCCTGTGATGTGAATTTAGCTTTGATCAATAGCTAATCACTCTCAAAATGCTCCTCGATAGTTAACTTGAATATAGCCAAAAAAGTATTCAGATTTGGTTGGGTCCAGCGATGTGAATTTAGCTTTAATCAATGGCTAATCACTCTCAAAATGTTCCACGATAGTTAACGTGAATATAGCCAAAAAAGTATTCAGATTTGGTTGGGTCCAGCGATGTGAATTTAGCTTTAATCAATGGCTAATCACTCCCAAAATGTTCCTCGATAGTTAACTTGAACATACATAGATAATAAGTAAACGGATTTGGTTGGATCCTATCAGCTCTATGTTTTTCACATCCTGTTTCGAAGGTTCACGTATTTTTTTTATAAGAAACCACTTGTAAGGAACTCAGACTCTCAGATCGCCAAAAATTAGAAAAACTCAGGCAGGTTTTTATTTATTCTCACTTATTGCATGTATGACATTACTCGGAAGAACTTGAGTAATGTCTAAACATTGGAAAGGCTTAAAAACCTTGTTTTGCAATGTTTATGAGGGCCGGGCACATATATAATAATTTTAAGAAACTTTTAGGCTTTCATTACTGGCCCAAATTCTTAGTTTCTTGCAAAGAATAATTGTATTCCTGGCACTCCCAGTATTAGCTCATAACCTCAATATCTCAACTCCCATCGCTTTCCAAAGAGCTCAAAGCGAAACCAAATAAAGATATTGCAGTTATGTTTCTAAATTAGATATTTCAAATATTCTTACTGTTGAACTGATGTGGCAAAATTTAATTTGGCAATCTTATTTGTATTTTTCTTCCGTTCCTTTTTGAATTTACTTTCATTTTAGTCCGTAATTGCTCATAAATTCAATATTTCGTTTCCGTTCCTGCATTCCTGTACTAGATAAGAATATACGATATTTCGTTTCCGTTGTTTTTAGTGATAGATCATTTCTTATTCTTTTAACCTTTCTATCGTTGTTGTTATTAAATGGAGATGATGCTCTTGTATTTAGCAATCTTTCAAGAGCAGATGAAAGGAAATTCGCTTTTCAAAGATAGACTAATTAATGACAGGACTATTACCAGCACTAATTAGATATTTTGAATATTTCTGTGGTGTCCTGCTGTAATTAGATTTCTCAAAGATCCCGAACCTTTGCCGCCGACCCCTTGGCNATTCAATATTTCGTTTCCGTTCCTGTATTCCTGTACCAGATAAGAATATACGATATTTCGTTTCCGTTGTTTTTGGTAATAGATCATTTGTTATTCTTTTAACCTTTCTATCGTTGTTGTTATTAAATGGAGATGATGCTCTTGTATTTAGCAATCTTTTAAAAGGAGATGAAAGGAAATTCGCTTTTCAAAGATAGACTAATTAATGACAGGCCTATTACCGGCACTAATTAGATATTTTTTGAATATTTCTGTCGTGTCCTACTGTAATTAGATTTCTCAAAGATCCCGAATCTTTGCCGCCGACCCCTTGGCCCCTCAGCCTCTCAACCACATTGCCATGCGGCTACGCAGTTTCACAGTCTATTGTTTGATAATCCTCGCAGCTAACAGCGATTGACAATATTGTGGGTAGCATCTAAATTCTACCAGTGTCTTATTTGAACACAGAAAATCGTTGGTCGTGTTCCCTATTGATGTCTCGACCACTGTTGTTAGTAAAATAGTGAAATTTATAGCCAATAGTTGTTTTTGTAACATGTTGTTTGTGTGATCCTCTCTGTGATCAAGATTTAAAGGGGCTTTGCACGCTGTTGCTTTCCCATAGTGCACTGCAACAGGACTGTCAAGATTATATGAACGTACGGTGTGTCCGAGGAAACGTATGTGTCCCCCCGTGCAGTAGGTTAATGCTCATGCGCCCGGCAGATTTCCAATCAAAAACGCTACTGTCGAAGTTTTATAGGGCTGTAGGTTTTTATTCATAAGGCTTTATCATTGTAAATAGATATTATATATTTTGGTTTGCTGAAGGGCTAATTTGTGTATAAATAATATCAAATGAAAACAAAATGAAAATTTGAAATGAAGGAGTGTGCACATACGAGCCGGTTTGGTGTTGTACAGGAAAATATAAAGCCCGAGGTCTCAGGAGTGCAGACCGAGTTTGCAAGGTCTGTCCAACAAGACTGATGGCTTTATATTTTCCTGTAAAACATAAAACCGGTCATATGCTCCATATTATAGTAGAAACTTGGTACTGTAGTATATACTAATTAATAGGTACTAGATGAAAAGCGGACGCAATAAACAGACAGATTTTTCAGCACACTGAGGCCTTTCAAACTTACGTTATCATCAGAGTTTTGACTGACAGTTAGTTACACTCTGATGATAACGTAAGTTTCAAAGGCCTCAGTGTGCTAAAAAATCTATTTGTTTTTTGCGTCCGTTTTTCTTCCAGTATATATTAGAATATATATTAGTATATATTAGTATATATTAGTATATATTATTATTATTATATCAGAATATGATCCATTAACAATTTTGGTTTTAGGTTTACAAGTTCATGTTTGTAACGTTTCTCTCTTCATTTCAGAATCATTGTGTCTGCACATTATAGTTTCACCAGATGAAGCCCAGAAAGTAAGTTGAAAACAAAAATTCTTTCTTTTCTCATTGCTTTCGTCACTTTATTTAAAAGGTAAAAACAAGGGTGCCTACCTTGTAGGAAGTGTGTTTATTCCCAGTTCTGTACCCGTGGCCCATTACACAGAGTGACCCATAACACAGAGTAATTGGTGTCCTGTGACCCAGTACACAGAGTAATTGGTGTCCCGTGACCCAGTACACAGAGTAATTGGTGTCCTGTGACCCATAACACAGAGTAATTGGTGTCCTGTGACCCAGTACACAGTAATTGGTGTCCTGTGACCCAGTACATAGAGTAATTGGTGTCCTGTTAGTCTGTGTATATCATGGTTTTTTTAGTTACAAGGATTTTCAAATTCTAACATCTGTTAGTGTTGACCAATCAAAAATCACGCTGTCTGATTCCCTGTGGCCAACTCGTATAACAGTTGATCTCATATTACGTCAACACCAGAATTTGAAACCACAAAGTTATTCCTAGGTCATGTTGACCTTGACAGGACTGACTCTGTGTACTGCGTCACAGTACAGTTGTGGGAATAAACACAGTTCCTGTAAGGTAGGCGCCCTTGGTAAAGAGAAACAATCTCTTCGTAAAAGTTAAGGGCTCTTGTGCAGCTGCCCCGACGTGCATTGTGAACATAGCCTCAGTCACCAGCCTCAATTTCAGAATATAGCCTCGATTTCAGCAGGGACTTTGTTTACGTCCAATTACTTTTGCGTGCTAGGAAACTCTTACAATTCGAAACCAATTTGTTTTTCTACATTTCAAGAAACGACGTACCTTTCAGCAATGTATGACCTCCTGACTCCGCTCAATTCAATTGAAAACGCTCAAGTCACCAGGCGGTCGCGGCAGGGGGTTTGGTTTATGAGTAAATATGTTGGAGGTGGTAGGAAAAATCTTTCATGTGCAAGCAAGTTTGTTTTCGCTATCCAAGTGAACTACGTATGGGGGATGTAGGCGGGCCTTGCAGGATATAAACTCTTTACATATTTCTACCAATTTTGAAGTGAATGAATTGATAGGTTACTAAGCTCGCTTTAATTTGATTGAATTAAGGATTTGTCTTAATTATCCTCTATAAGGCCTGAGTTACACGATACCGGATTGCTTTTCGCATCGGATTGGTTTTAACCCATCTTCTTCAAAATCGCACGCAGTTACACGACACCGGATTGCCATGAACTCATTTTTGATTGCAGTTACACGACACCGATTCACACTCCACTGCGAAGTCTAAATCTATTGTCTTTTTAAATCTATTTATCGCTGCCAAATAGTAGACTGATTATATGTTCGTAGGTTATCGCTATTGATAGGCTNTGTCCTGTGACCCAGTACACAGAGTAATTGGTGTCCCCTGACCCAGTACACAGAGTAATTGGTGTCCTGTGACCCAGTACACAGAGTAATTGGTGTCCTGTGACCCAGTACACAGAGTAATTGGTGTCCTGTGACCCAGTACACAGAGTAATTGGTGTCCTGTGACCCAGTACACAGAGTAATTGGTGTCCTGTGACCCATAACACAGAGTAATTGGTGTCCCCTGACCCAGTACACAGAGTAATTGATGTCCTGTGACCCAGTACACAGAGTAATTGGTGTCCTGTGACCCAGTACACAGAGTAATTGGTGTTCTGTTAATCTGTGTATATCATGAATTTTTTAGATACAAGGATTTTCAAATTCTAACATCTGTTAGTGTTGACCAATCAAAAATCACGCTGTCTGGTGGCCAGCTCGTATAACAGTTGATCTCGTATTACATCAACACCGGAATTTGAAACCACAAAGTTATTCCTACGTCATGTTGACCTTGACAGGACACGGTACAGTTGTTGGAATAAACACAGTTCCTACAAGGTAGGCGCCCTTGTTAAAGAGAAACAATCTCTTCGTAAAAGTTAAGGGCTCTTGTGCAGCTGCCCCGACGTGCATTGTGAACATAGCCTCAGTCACCAGCCTCAATTTCAGAACATAACTTCAATTTCAGCAGGGACTTTGTTTATGTCCAATTACTTTTGCGTGCTAGGAAACTCTTACAATTCGAAACCAATTTGTTTTTCTACATTTCAAGAAACGACGTACCTTTCAGCAATGTATGACCTCCTGACTCCGCTCAATTCAATCGAAAACGCTCAGTCACCAGGCGGTCGCGGCAGGGGGTTTGGTTTATGAGTAAATATTTTGGAGGTGGTAGGGAAAATCTTTCATGTGCAAGCAAGTTTGTTTTCGTTATCCAAGTGAACTACGTATGGGGGATGTAGGCGGGCCTTGCAGGATATAAACTCTTTACATATTTCTACCAATTTTGAAGTGAATGAATTGATAGGTTACTAAGCTCGCTTTAATTTGATTGAATTAAGGATTTGTCTTAATTATCCTTTCTAAGGCCTGAGTTACACGATACCGGATTGCTTTTCGCATCGGATTGGTTTTAACCCATCTTCTTCAAAATCGCACGCAGTTACACGACACCGGATTGCTATGAACCCATTTTTGATTGCAGTTACACGACACCGATTCACACTCTACTGCGAAGTCTAAATCTATTGTCTTTTTAAATCTATTTATCGCTGCATTATAGTAAGACAAAATGGCCGACCGCTGGTTTCAGTCATCGGGCATATTTGGTCTCCTGAAGGTCATAGCTCCATCTTTTTTCAATGGATTTTTGCGGGAATGGTAGCAAACTTAAACTGAATTTCTGAAGAGCAACATCATGCAAAATTTGCGAGAATCTTTTGCCGTTTTGTTGCCATCTTCGTGCAAACGGGGCAAAACTTTTTTGGGACACCCCGAGGAAAAAAAACGTCCAGACAATTTTGCCTCAACTGATACAGTAAGAACCCGCAAAATAGAAACCACTTTAGAAGAAACCTTAGGCTGATTTTTTTTAGAAATGGTGCCCTCATATACGAAACTTTTCACTTCTCAGCCTGATTTAGGAATGTCTCTTTTTGGAAGATCCCAAATAAATTCATATCTAATAATCTTTGTTAAAAGCAGGTGCCAAAAATTTTCAAAGACTTCATCAAAAGCATCTCAATCTACGTATATACTTAGCATGTGTGCTAAGGTTGAGTAAATGTCGAGCGAATGCTAGGTAACAAGAACATACTGTTCGATAGTGTTTGCTCTGGGTTTTCTTTAAAGATTTAAGTTGAAATAACTGAAGGTTTCTCCACGTTTNTTATGTAGTGAGGCTAGCCAAATAGTACGACAAAATGGCCGACCGCTGGTTTCAGTCATCAGGCAAATTTGGTCCCCGGAAGGTAGCTTCATCATTTTTCAACGGATTTTTACGGAAATGGTAGCAAACTTGAATTGAATTTCTGAAGAGCAACATCATGCAAAATTTTGGTAACAATCTTTTGCCGTTTTGTTGCCATCTTCGTGCAAACGGGGCAAAAGTTTTTTGGGGCACCCTGAGGGAAAAAAAACGTCAAGACAATTTTTGCCTCAACTGATACAGTAAGAACCCGCAAAATAGAAACTACTTAAGAAGAAACCTTAGGCTGATTTTTTTTCAGAAATGGTGCCCTCATATACGAAACTTTTCACTTCTCAGCCTGATTTAGGAATTTCTCTTTTTGGAAGATCCCAAATAAATTCATATCTAATAATCTTTGTTAAAAGCAGGTGCCAAAAGTTTCTAGAGACTTCATCAAAAGTATCTCAATCTACGTATATACTTAGCATGTATGCTAAGGTTGAGTAAATGTCGAGCGAATGCTAGGTAGCAAGAAAATACTGTTCGATAGTGTTTGCTCTGGGTTTTCTTTAAAGATTGAAGTTGAAATAACTGAAGGTTTCTCCAGGTTTCTTAACCTTGTGATAAGAAACCTTTCAGCCTGTTTCAAGATTAATGACCTTTTAATAGGAAACTAAACAGGCTGTTTTGAAAAGACTGGGTTCTATTTTGTGGGTTCTTATTTTTTTTTTGTCCACTTATTTTATATCGATTATTTACATCTAGGTTACTATATACAATTTCATATGTACATGCAAACTAATCCAAATTGATGAAAAAACTAAAAGATAAATTAATTGTATTATGCGACCAATGTACATGAATAAATATTTTTACAATGTTTTACTAATTAATAAGAATACACGAAAACTAACTTTCGGAGGCACATTGGCAAGCATTGCATTTACAGTTTGGGCCATTCCACATTTTTATCATGCGTTTGAAACTACTTAAGTTTTGGGCGGATTTTATTTCATTCGGCAGTCCATTCCAGATTTGAGGTCCCAATGATTGTAGGCTGTTATAACCAAAAGGTGACTTGATTTGGTCTATAAAGTTGTAAATCATTTGGATTTCGTAATGAGTATGTAGAGGATCTAATTTTGAAAATATCATGCATGAAAGAATTCTCACTGTATAGACTCGCAAGTGCCTGAACAATTTTCTACGGACCATCTCCAACTCTGCATAAAATGAGCTTTTCTTATTCCGCAGATCTTGAAACGAGATGATGAATTCTCAAGAGGCCTAGCTGGATTTATCGACAAGAAGATCTCTGAATCAAAAGACGCAAAGGACGACAAGCGAGAAAAAATTAACGAATTGAAATCATTAATCCATCAAGCTTTGGATGATGCTGATAAGAAAAAGAAGGATGCCGCTGATAGTGAAGGTAATTTTGATTAAAGTCCTTTGGTTAACAGTGATGCTTTGCGTGCTTAGTTGATGATAATACACCACGAGGGCCTGGCCAGTCTCGAATCTTTTTTACATAGCTTCCAAATCTCTTTAAAATGTTGGTGTAAATTTTCATGACTCATTTCCTTGGATTAAACGGCTCAGAATAGACGTTAGTTACATTGTAATAATTTTATGGTTTTCAGAAATTGTGAATGCTTTCGAAATTACAGCATATTTCATATTTCAACTCTTTGAGGATATGACATCGTCAAATGTCTGAATCGTAAACCAAAAGAGTGACAGACTTTTGCTTGATACCATA
>REGL01000555.1:82189-98381 GCA_004194395.1 Aurelia aurita complex sp. Pacific | reverse complement strand
CTTTTCTCTGGCTAACCTGCTCTGTTGTGTGTGTAAACACAGTTTGTTACGAAAGAGTAACCGTTGTTGGCATGGTGCATTGAAGCCATCAAGCCGCCCCCTCCCCCTGTTACTGAACTGTCCTTCCAAGCTTAGATCCTTTCAAAAGGAAATCCTGGGTTTTCAGAAAGAAAACATGAAATCCATGACATTACTGCAGAAAGAAAACCCTGCCGCTAAGAAACTGGCTTAGAATAACCTGCAGCCTTCCAGATGGCACCATAGTCACTGTCCAACACTGGTTTGATATCACATTTATATGATATTTATAAGAAACCAAAGAGCCTGGTTTTACAAAATGAGTTTCTTAGTGGCGGGGTTATACTGTACTCCACTTGTCTGGAAAATTCAGAGTTCTATTTCGTGAAAATTGGAAAGAACTCTGTCCTGGTTTCTTCGATCCCCCCCCCCCCTCTCTCTCCCCTCCTAATTTCGACACGGCACTTTTTTCATAAAATCCCGCGTTTGCATTTTAAATGTCTATTATTGACGAGCGCTATATTCTTTTTCAGGTAAATTGGCCCTGTACATGCATGGACTTCATTCTCAGAGGCGAGGGGTGCATCACTTTCTCAAAACGGCGTACGAGATTTTTAAAACATTATGGTTCTTAGGGAGTACGAACGGATTTTTCTTGAAAATAAAAGGACTGTAGCCAAAGGTGTACGAGATTTTATAAAGTGATACGCCCCTCGCTCAGAGGTAGGGGAATTCTTATATTTCTGTGCTGCCATAACAGCGTTCAGTAGGCCCAATCGTGCTGCAGGTATATTTGCGATATTTCTTAGTGTTTACGAAATAAATGAATCCTTTTCAACCAAACAGTTGTGCCGCCCATTTGGAGTTCGAAGTAGGAAACTGTTTAGATTAGAAAACGATTGGGAAATCTTTGAAATATACTTGCACCATAGACTGGGCCTACGGAAGGTTCTTGCAAAGGCCCTTTGATGCACTATAAGAAACTCCCTCTGAGAATCAAATACAAGGAAGAACAACAGAAGAAGGAAGAGCCTGAGTCGATGCAAGATGATGGACCTTTGATTATGAAAAGAGACGCTTATGTGAAAAAGTCTTCTCATTAGTTGTTATTATAGTAGCTTCTAATTTAAGAAACTTATTTCTTATTACTTACTTATTGATAACTAAACAGTCAGTTAGATGTGTTTTCTGATATGTCGAAAACAAACTATTTCGTAATAAAAACAACTTAGCAACTTATGAGTTTCTAATTACTTTCTTTCATACATTGTCTGTTATTAGTGTCTTCTATAGTTTCTTATCATATTAGTGTCTTCTATAGTTTCTTATTATAGTTTCTTATTAGTGTCTTCTATTTAAAAAACTAGTTTCTTATATTGTTAGTTTCTTATATAGTCGTTTATTATCAATGATAGTTCTTATAATGTTTTCACTTCTTTATATAGTTTCTTATTATAGTAACTATAGTTTCTTATTATAGTAATATACATTGTCTTTCATACATTGTCTGTTATTAGTGTCTGTTATTAGTGTCTTATTATAGTTTCTTATTAGTGTCTTCTATCTAAAAAACTAGTTTCTTATATTGTTAGTTTCTTATATAGTCGTTTATTATCAATGATAGTTCTTATAATGTTTTCACTTCTTTATATAGTTTCTTATTATAGTAACTATAGTTTCTTATTATAGTAATATACATTGTCTTTCATACATTGTCTGTTATTAGTGTCTGTTATTAGTGTCTTATTATAGTTTCTTATTAGTGTCTTCTATCTAAAAAACTAGTTTCTTATATTGTTAGTTTCTTATATAGTCGTTTATTATCAATGATAGTTCTTATAATGTTTTCACTTCTTTATATAGTTTCTTATTATAGTAACTATAGTTTCTTATTATAGTAATATACATTGTCTTTCATACATTGTCTGTTATTAGTGTCTGTTATTAGTGTCTTATTATAGTTTCTTATTAGTGTCTTCTATCTAAAAAACTAGTTTCTTATATTGTTAGTTTCTTATATAGTCGTTTATTATCAATGATAGTTCTTATAATGTTTTCACTTCTTTATATAGTTTCTTATTATAGTAACTATAGTTTCTTATTATAGTAATATACATTGTCTTTCATACATTGTCTGTTATTAGTGTCTGTTATTAGTGTCTTATTATAGTTTCTTATTAGTGTCTTCTATCTAAAAAACTAGTTTCTTATATTGTTAGTTTCTTATATAGTCGTTTATTATCAATGATAGTTCTTATAATGTTTTCACTTCTTTATATAGTTTCTTATTATAGTAACTATAGTTTCTTATTATAGTAATATACATTGTCTTTCATACATTGTCTGTTATTAGTGTCTGTTATTAGTGTCTTATTATAGTTTCTTATTAGTGTCTTCTATTTAAAAAACTAGTTTCTTATATTGTTAGTTTCTTATATAGTCGTTTACTATCAATGATAGTTCTTATAATGTTTTCACTTCTTTATATAGTTTCTTATTATAGTAACTATAGTTTCTTATTATAGTAATGTTAGTTCTATAATATTTATTATACACTAGTTTATTAATAGTGATGATGTGAACAGAAAATTGACAAAATAGCCTGGTTTTCTTTCTCAGAAGTGCAGTGTTACCTGCTGGTCACTTCTATTTTTTTAGGGGATTTAATCCCCCTTTTCTCTCGTACATCTGTACTCGAGATGGACGGGATCTTGCGATACGCCCGAGATTGTTTGCAGTTCAGCTTTCGCTTCATTACTACTACCCATCACAGGTACCGCACCGAAGTGCAGAATCGACAGACCGAAGTCTCCCGGGGGTTTTTTGTGGTTCCGCAAGGCGCGTCATTACCAAGGGACCCATTACAGATCCCTTCAATTCTCCCGCACCGAAGTACAGGACCGATAGCCCCCGTGGTCTACCGGAGGGGACCCATGACAGATCCCCGCATTTCTCCCGCACCCTAAGTGCAGGACCGACTGACCCCGTGGTCCACCGGACAGCGATACCTCTAGTTCAAGAGGTCATATGTCAGGCATAGGATTCGAACTCGAGAGCTCTAGTCCTCCTGGGCAATTTGCAGACAGGCGTGCTACCACGACGCCACCAGGTACCGACAACAGTTAGAGCAAACAACTCGTAGTAAATCTTGTTTCAGATACCAGAGTGACGTAGCCCTAGACTTAGAGAAAATAGCGCGAAATTTCAATTAATGTACTCGGGTATTAGAGAAGGGGATTGAAATTGTTTTTAATTCTTTTTCAACCGAATATAATGATAACAGTGGTGGTTTCAAATAGAAAAAGTATTAATCGCGAATTGAGCAATAAAAGGCAGTAAAAACAGAAGAAATTCGCGGGAAATCAACGGATCAAGATATTTGCAACGTAGAAAATTATAAGCTAATTTTACATTGCGAAATCACTAAGGACTTGAATATATTTGTAAATAAAAATTATTTCTTCTACTCTCTGCAAAATTAAATAATACAAATATAAGAGTATTTTCATAAGAATCTTAGTCCTGCGGATGCAGCCTAATTGAAGTTTCCTTAATGTTTCATTGTCCAAAACGCGGAATTATTAAAGTTTTAAAACGGCTTCAAAAGTAGCTGTCAGAAAAAGGGGAATCAAACTGCAAATATAATAAAACGGTAAGAAACTGTCGTTAGTATAGGACCCACAATCAAAGTAATTGAGAGTAATTGTTGGTCCTAAAATAATTAACTTTTGCAAACCTTTTGCACTTCCTTTTTGCCAAATAATTGTAGGTCCTAAAATATCTAATTTTTCCAGTATTTTGCCTTGTTTTTTGCAATAAAAATGTGGATTCAAAGTAAAATAAACAAAAACTTTCATATATAAAAACAATAATTTCAACCCTTGAACTCGACCCTCGGACGCCGTAACTCCTGACCTTAGGTCATAGTTCAGCGCCGTACTGATTGAGCTACGCCGCCTTGTTTTCAATGGTGTGAATTCGTTGTTATAATTTGCAGGGTCATTGTTAGTTTGTTAGTGTTTTCGATAAGAAACTGTGAGCGGAGTTTTCAAAAACTGATGATCTCTTGATTTCAAAAGCTAAGAAACTATCGTAATTGCATCCATAATTTCACCGAAAATACCAACAATAATCCTGCAAATTATAACAACGAATTCACACCCTTGTAAACAAGGCGGCGTAGGTCAATTAGTGAGGCGCTGACCTATGAGCCCCTCCCAAGGTCGGGAGTTCAAGGCTCGAAATTATTGTTTTTATTTTGAAAGTTTTTGTTTATTTTACTTTGAATCCATAATTAACTGGATAAAAGGAAGGACAAAGCCCTACAGAAAATATGTATTTTAGGACCAACAATCTTTTGGATAAAGGGAGGGGCAAAAGACTGCAAAAATTAGATATTTTAGGACCCCACAATTATTTGGATAAAAGGCAAGGCAAAAACCTGCACCAATTAACTTGCATCCATAATTTTACCAAAAATACCAACAATGATCCTGCAAATTATACCAACGAATTCACACCCTTGTAAACAAGGCGGCGTAGCCCAATTAGTACGGCGCTGAACTATGAGCCCCTCCCAAGGTCAGGAATCAAGGGTCGAAATTATTGTTTTTATTTTGAAAGTTTTTTATTATTTTAATTTGAACCCACATTTTATGGCAAAAATAAGGCAAAATACTGCAAAAATTAGGAAGTTTAGGACCCACAAATATTTGGCAAAAAGGGAGGGCAAAAAGCCTTCCAAAATTATATATTCTAAGACCCACAATCATTTGGCAAAAGCATTCAAACCAGATATTTCAGGAGTCATTATTAAGCCTTTCAAAACCACATATTTTAGGAGTCACTATTTTGAGGTAAAAAGGCAAGGCAAAAGCCTTCTAAAATCAGGTATTTTAAGATCCACAATCTTTTGGTAAAAGGGAAGGGCAAAAAGCCTTCCAAAATTAGATATTTTAAGAGTCACTATTAAGCCTTTAAAAATTTGATATTTTAAGAGTCACTATTTTGTGGAAAAAAGACAAGGTAAAAGCCTTCCAATTAGGTAATTAGGTATTTTAGGACCAATCATTTGGATAAAAGACAAGGCAAAATCCTGCAAAAATTAGGTATTTTAGGACCACCTGTCTTTTGCAAAAAAGGCAAGGCAAAAGCCTGTAAAAATAAGGTGTTTTAAGACCCAATGTCTTTTGGCAAAAAGGCAAGGTAAAAGCCTGCAAAAATTAGGTATTTTAGGACCCCCTGTCTTTTGGATAAAAGGATGGGCAAAAGCCTGCAAAAATTAGGTATTTTAGGACCCCCTGTCTTTTGGCAAAAAGGCAAGGTAAAAGCCTGCAAAAATTAGGTATTTTAGGACCCCCTGTCTTTTGGATAAAAGGATGGGCAAAAGCCTGCAAAAATTAGGTATTTTAAGACAAACAATTATGTGGATAAAAGGCAAGGCAAAAGCCTGCAAAAATTAGGTATTTTAAGACAAACAATTATTTGNTACAGAATTTGGATAAAAGGAAGGCAGAAGCCTTCAAAAATTAGGTCATTTAGGATTACCTGTCTTTTAGCCAAATGGCAAGGGTAAAACCTGTAAAACTTAGGTATTTTTGGACCAACAATTATTTGGATAAAAGGAAGGGCAAAAGCCTGTAAAAATTAGGTATTTTAGGATCCCCTGTCTTCTGGATAAAAGGAGGGGCAAAAGCCTGCAAAAATTAGGTATTTTAAGATAAACAATTATTTGGATAAAAAGCAAGGCAAAAGCCTGCAAAAATTAGGTATTTTAGGATCCACTGTATTTTGGCAAAAAGGCAAGGCAAAAGCCTGTAAAAATTAGGTATTTTAAGACAAACAATTATTTGGATAAAAGGCAAGGTAAAAGCCTGCAAAAATTAGGTATTTTAGGACCCCCTGTCTTTTGGCAAAAAGGCAAGGCAGAAGCCTGTAAAAATTAGGTATTTTAAGATCCCCTGTCTTTTGGATAAAAGGAGGGGCAAAAGCCTGCAAAAATTAGGTATTTTAAGACAAACAATTATTAGGATAAAAGGAAGGGCAAAATCCTTTAAAAATTAGGTATTTTAGGATCCCCTGTATTTTGGCAAAAAGGCAAGGCAAAAGCATTCAAAAATTAGGTATTTCAGGATCCCAAAATTACAGTATTTGGATAAAAGGAAGGCAGAAGCCTTCAAAAATTAGGTCATTTAGGATTCCCTGTCTTTTAGCTAAATGTCAAGGGTAAAGCCTGTAAAACTTAGGTATGTTAGGACCCACAATTATTTGGATAAAAGGAAGGGCAAAAGCCTGCAAAAATTAGGTATTTTAGGACCCCCTGTCTTTTGGCAAAAAGGCAAGGCAGAAGCCTGTAAAAATTAGGTATTTTAAGATCCCCTGTCTTTTGGATAAAAGGAGGGGCAAAAGCCTGCAAAAATTAGGTATTTTAAGACAAACAATTATTAGGATAAAAGGAAGGGCAAAATCCTTTAAAAATTAGGTATTTTAGGATCCCCTGTATTTTGGCAAAAAGGCAAGGCAAAAGCATTCAAAAATTAGGTATTTCAGGATCCCAAAATTACAGTATTTGGATAAAAGGAAGGCAGAAGCCTTCAAAAATTAGGTCATTTAGGATTCCCTGTCTTTTAGCTAAATGTCAAGGGTAAAGCCTGTAAAACTTAGGTATGTTAGGACCCACAATTATTTGGATAAAAGGAAGGGCAAAAGCCTGCAAAAATTAGGTATTTTAGGACCCCCTGTCTTTTGGCAAAAAGGCAAGGCAGAAGCCTGTAAAAATTAGGTATTTTAAGATCCCCTGTCTTTTGGATAAAAGGAGGGGCAAAAGCCTGCAAAAATTAGGTATTTTAAGACAAACAATTATTAGGATAAAAGGAAGGGCAAAATCCTTTAAAAATTAGGTATTTTAGGATCCCCTGTATTTTGGCAAAAAGGCAAGGCAAAAGCATTCAAAAATTAGGTATTTCAGGATCCCAAAATTACAGTATTTGGATAAAAGGAAGGCAGAAGCCTTCAAAAATTAGGTCATTTAGGATTCCCTGTCTTTTAGCTAAATGTCAAGGGTAAAGCCTGTAAAACTTAGGTATGTTAGGACCCACAATTATTTGGATAAAAGGAAGGGCAAAAGCCTGCAAAAATTAGGTATTTTAGGACCCCCTGTCTTTTGGCAAAAAGGCAAGGCAGAAGCCTGTAAAAATTAGGTATTTTAAGATCCCCTGTCTTTTGGATAAAAGGAGGGGCAAAAGCCTGCAAAAATTAGGTATTTTAAGACAAACAATTATTAGGATAAAAGGAAGGGCAAAATCCTTTAAAAATTAGGTATTTTAGGATCCCCTGTATTTTGGCAAAAAGGCAAGGCAAAAGCATTCAAAAATTAGGTATTTCAGGATCCCAAAATTACAGTATTTGGATAAAAGGAAGGCAGAAGCCTTCAAAAATTAGGTCATTTAGGATTCCCTGTCTTTTAGCTAAATGTCAAGGGTAAAGCCTGTAAAACTTAGGTATTTTAGGACCCACAATTATTTGGATAAAAGGAAGGGCAAAAGCCTTTAAAAATTAGGTATTTTAGGACCCACAATTATTTGGATAAAAGGAAGGGCAAAAGCCTTTAAAAATTAGGTATTTTAGGACCCACAATTATTTGGATAAAAGGAAGGGCAAAAGCCTTTACAAATTAGGTATTTTAGGACCAACAATTATTTGGATAAAAGGAAGGGCAAAAGCCTTTAAAAATTAGGTATTTTAGGACCCACTATCTTTTGGCAAAAGGGAAGGGCAAAAGCCTTCAAAAATTAGATATTTTAGGACCCACAATTATTTGGCCAAAAGGCAAGGCAAAAGCCAGCCTAGGACCCACTATCCTTTGGCAAAAGGGAGGGGCAAAAGCCTGCAAAAATTAGGTACATTAAGACCAACAATTATTTTGATAAATGGAAAGGCAAAGCCCTGCAAAAATTAGGTATTTTAGGATCCCCTGTCTTTTGGATAAAAGGAGGGGCAAAAGCCTGCAAAAATTAGGTATTTTAGGATCCACAATCATTTGGCAAAAAGGCAAGGAACAGGCCTTCAAAAATGAGGTATTTTAGAATCCCACCATTACAATATTTGGATAAAAGGAAGGCAAAAGCCTGCAAAAATTAGGTATTTTAAGACAAACAATTATTTGGATAAAAGGATGGGCAAAAGCCTGCAAAAATTAGGTATTTTAGGATCCCCTGTCTTTTGGATAAAAGGATGGGCAAAAGCCTGCAAAAATTAGGTGTTTTAAGACCCAAAGTCTTTTGGCAAAAAGGCAAGGCAAAAATTAGGTATTTTAGGATCCCCTGTCTTTTGGTAAGAAAAGGCAAGGCAAAAGCCTGTAACAATTAGGTGTTTTAAGACCCAATGTCTTTTGGCAAAAAGGCAAGGTAAAAGCCTGTAACAATTAGGTGTTTTAAGACTTACAATTATTTGAATAAAAGGAAGGGCAAAGGCCTGCAAAAATTAGGTATCTTAGGACCCACTATCTTTTGGAAAAGGGAAGGGCAAAAGCCAGCCTAGGACCCACTATCCTTTAGCAAAAGGGAGGGGCAAAAGCCTGCAAAAATTACTTATTTTAGGACCCCCTGTATTTTGGCAAGAAGGCAAGGCAAAGACCTTCAAAAATTAGGTATTTCAGGATCCCAAAATTACAGTATTTGGATAAAAGGAAGGCAGAAGCCTTCAAAAATTAGGTCATTTAGGATTACCTGTCTTTTAGCCAAATGGCAAGGGTAAAACCTGTAAAACTTAGGTATTTTTGGACCAACAATTATTTGGATAAAAGGAAGGGCAAAAGCCTGTAAAAATTAGGTATTTTAGGATCCCCTGTCTTCTGGATAAAAGGAGGGGCAAAAGCCTGCAAAAATTAGGTATTTTAAGACAAACAATTATTTGGATAAAAGGCAAGGCAAAAGCCTGCAAAAATTAGGTATTTTAAGACAAACAATTATTTGGATAAAAGGATGGGCAAAAGCCTGCAAAAATTAGGTATTTTAAGACAAACAATTATTTGGATAAAAGGCAAGGCAAAAGCCTGCAAAAATTAGGTATTTTAAGACAAACAATTATTTGGATAAAAGGATGGGCAAAAGCCTGCAAAAATTAGGTATTTTAAGACAAACAATTATTTGGATAAAAGGCAAGGCAAAAGCCTGCAAAAATTAGGTATTTTAAGACAAACAATTATTTGGATAAAAGGATGGGCAAAAGCCTGCAAAAATTAGGTATTTTAAGACAAACAATTATTTGGATAAAAGGCAAGGCAAAAGCCTGCAAAAATTAGGTATTTTAAGACAAACAATTATTTGGATAAAAGGATGGGCAAAAGCCTGCAAAAATTAGGTATTTTAAGACAAACAATTATTTGGATAAAAGGCAAGGCAAAAGCCTGCAAAAATTAGGTATTTTAAGACAAACAATTATTTGGATAAAAGGATGGGCAAAAGCCTGCAAAAATTAGGTATTTTAAGACAAACAATTATTTGGATAAAAGGCAAGGCAAAAGCCTGCAAAAATTAGGTATTTTAAGACAAACAATTATTTGGATAAAAGGATGGGCAAAAGCCTGCAAAAATTAGGTATTTTAAGACAAACAATTATTTGGATAAAAGGCAAGGCAAAAGCCTGCAAAAATTAGGTATTTTAAGACAAACAATTATTTGGATAAAAGGATGGGCAAAAGCCTGCAAAAATTAGGTATTTTAAGACAAACAATTATTTGGATAAAAGGCAAGGCAAAAGCCTGCAAAAATTAGGTATTTTAAGACAAACAATTATTTGGATAAAAGGATGGGCAAAAGCCTGCAAAAATTAGGTATTTTAAGACAAACAATTATTTGGATAAAAGGCAAGGCAAAAGCCTGCAAAAATTAGGTATTTTAAGACAAACAATTATTTGGATAAAAGGATGGGCAAAAGCCTGCAAAAATTAGGTATTTTAAGACAAACAATTATTTGGATAAAAGGCAAGGCAAAAGCCTGCAAAAATTAGGTATTTTAAGACAAACAATTATTTGGATAAAAGGATGGGCAAAAGCCTGCAAAAATTAGGTATTTTAAGACAAACAATTATTTGGATAAAAGGCAAGGCAAAAGCCTGCAAAAATTAGGTATTTTAAGACAAACAATTATTTGGATAAAAGGATGGGCAAAAGCCTGCAAAAATTAGGTATTTTAAGACAAACAATTATTTGGATAAAAGGCAAGGCAAAAGCCTGCAAAAATTAGGTATTTTAAGACAAACAATTATTTGGATAAAAGGATGGGCAAAAGCCTGCAAAAATTAGGTATTTTAAGACAAACAATTATTTGGATAAAAGGCAAGGCAAAAGCCTGCAAAAATTAGGTATTTTAAGACAAACAATTATTTGGATAAAAGGATGGGCAAAAGCCTGCAAAAATTAGGTATTTTAAGACAAACAATTATTTGGATAAAAGGCAAGGCAAAAGCCTGCAAAAATTAGGTATTTTAAGACAAACAATTATTTGGATAAAAGGATGGGCAAAAGCCTGCAAAAATTAGGTATTTTAAGACAAACAATTATTTGGATAAAAGGCAAGGCAAAAGCCTGCAAAAATTAGGTATTTTAAGACAAACAATTATTTGGATAAAAGGATGGGCAAAAGCCTGCAAAAATTAGGTATTTTAAGACAAACAATTATTTGGATAAAAGGCAAGGCAAAAGCCTGCAAAAATTAGGTATTTTAAGACAAACAATTATTTGGATAAAAGGATGGGCAAAAGCCTGCAAAAATTAGGTATTTTAAGACAAACAATTATTTGGATAAAAGGCAAGGCAAAAGCCTGCAAAAATTAGGTATTTTAAGACAAACAATTATTTGGATAAAAGGATGGGCAAAAGCCTGCAAAAATTAGGTATTTTAAGACAAACAATTATTTGGATAAAAGGCAAGGCAAAAGCCTGCAAAAATTAGGTATTTTAAGACAAACAATTATTTGGATAAAAGGATGGGCAAAAGCCTGCAAAAATTAGGTATTTTAAGACAAACAATTATTTGGATAAAAGGCAAGGCAAAAGCCTGCAAAAATTAGGTATTTTAAGACAAACAATTATTTGGATAAAAGGATGGGCAAAAGCCTGCAAAAATTAGGTATTTTAAGACAAACAATTATTTGGATAAAAGGCAAGGCAAAAGCCTGCAAAAATTAGGTATTTTAAGACAAACAATTATTTGGATAAAAGGATGGGCAAAAGCCTGCAAAAATTAGGTATTTTAAGACAAACAATTATTTGGATAAAAGGCAAGGCAAAAGCCTGCAAAAATTAGGTATTTTAAGACAAACAATTATTTGGATAAAAGGATGGGCAAAAGCCTGCAAAAATTAGGTATTTTAAGACAAACAATTATTTGGATAAAAGGCAAGGCAAAAGCCTGCAAAAATTAGGTATTTTAAGACAAACAATTATTTGGATNATCTTAGGACCCACTATCTTTTGGCAAAAGGGAAGGGCAAAAGCCTTCAAAAATTAGGTATTTTAGGACCCACTATTATTTGGCCAAAAGGCAAGGCAAAAGCCAGCCTAGGACCCACTATCCTTTCGCAAAAGGGAGGGGCAAAAGCCTGCAACAATTACTTTATTTTAGGATCCCCTGTATTTTGGCAAAAAGGCAAGGCAAAGGCCTTCAACAATTAGGTATTTCAGGATCCCAAAATTACAGAATTTGGATAAAAGGAAAGCAGAAGCCTTCAAAAATTAGGTCATTTAGGATTCCCTGTCTTTTATCCAAATGGCAAGGGAACCAGGATCCCAAACTTACAGTATTTGAATAAAAGGAAGGCAGAAGCCTTCAAAAATTAGGTCATTTAGGATTCCCTGTCTTTTAGCCAAATGGCAAGGGAAAAGCCTGTAAAATGTAGGTATTTTAGGACCCACAATCATTTGGATAAAAGGAAGGGCAAAGGCCTGCAAAAATTAGGTATCTTAGGACCCACTATTTTTTTGGCAAAAGGGAAGGGCAAAAGCCTTCAAAAATTAGATACTCTGGGACGCGCAATTATTTGGCCAAAAGGCAAGGCAAAAGCCAGCCTAGAACCCACTATCCTGTGGCAAAAGGGAGGGATCCCCTTTATTTTGGCCAAAGGCAAGGGAAAAGCATTCAAAAGTTAGGTATTTTAGGATCCCACAATTACAGTATTTGGATAAAAGGAAGGCAGAAGCCTGCAAAAATTAACTATTTTAAGACTCCCAGTCTTTTGGTCAAAAGGCAAGGGAAAAGCCTGTAAAACTTAGGTATTTTAGGACCCACATTTATTTGGCCAAAAGGCAAGGCAAAAGCCTTCAAAAATCAGATATTTTAATACCAACAATTCAAAGCCTGCAAAAAATAGGTATTCTAGGAACAACAATTATTTGGAAAAAGGAGGGGCAAATGCCTGCAAATATTAGGTATCTTAGGACCCATAACCATTTGGCCAAAAGGCAAGGCAAAAGCCTTAAAAAATCAGATATTTTAATACCAACAATTCAAAGCCTGCAAAAAATAGGTATTCTAGGAACAACAATTATTTGGAAAAAGGAGGGGCAAAAGCCTGCAAATATTAGGTATCTTAGGACCCACAATTATTTGGCCAAAAGGCAAGATAAAAGCCAGCCTATGACCCACTATCCTTTGGCAAAAGGTAGGGGTAAAAGTCTGCAAAAATTACGTATTTTATGATCCCTATATTTTGGCCAAAAGGCAAGGCAAAAGCCTGCAAAAATGAGATATTTTAGGACCCACAATTATTTGGATAAAAGGAAGGGCAAAAGCCTGCAAAAATTAGGTATTTTATGACCCACTGTCATTTGGCAAAAAGGGAAGGGCAAAAACCTTCAAAAATTAGATATTTTATGACCCACTATCTTTTGGATAAAAGGAGGGGCAAGAGCCAGGCAAAATTAGGTATTTTAGGACCAACAACAATTAGATAAAAAAGGAGTTGCAAAAGCCTGCAAAAATTAGGTATTTTAGGATCCATAATTATTTGGCAAAAAGGCAAGGCAAAAGCCTGGGAAATTTATCCAAAAATGGGAGAATTTAGGTACCCACCGATTTTTGGCAAAACTGAAAGACCTAAATTTTGAAGAATTTTGAGAATAACTGAAATTTTAGGCAAAATTGCATTTCCAAAGCCCTCAAAATTAGGAAGTCTTTAGGGATCCACATTTGTTTGGAATAATTCCTATGGTTTAAACCTCAAAATTGGAGAATTTTTTTGGATCTGGCAAACATTTTTGCAGCCACTATATTTTGGCAAAATTGCAAGGCCTTAACCCTCAAAATTGGAAAATGTTTGGACTTAATATCTTTTGATGAAATTGCAAGTCTATACCTTTGAAAATTTGTGTACTTTTGGATCCACTAACTTTTTGGCAGGAAAGGGAGGCTGTAGGCTTCAAAATTAAAGATATCAGGGACCAATTACTTTTCAGGGAAAATGCGAGGCCATAGAGTTCAAGATAGGAAAATTTTTGGGGACCCAGAATGTTTTCGCAAAAAGGCTATTGCATATGTTCAAAATTGGAGGATTTTCTAAACCACTTGTTTCATAAAAAAAAGTTATACCTTTCAGAATTAATGGATTTTTGAATCCAGCATTATCACAAATAAACAACTGTTTCATTTCACCCCAACAGATCATGTGAGCAATCTCTTAATAAAACATCTTTTGATTTCTCTAACATAATTTGTGCCATGCAAGGTTGTGCCATGAATGGAAAACGAAGCATAATACTGAAACTTCCCAAGGGTATGGTCACATGACTTGAAATGGTTAAAACAAACTGTAGCCGATTACGTCTGTTGCTATTGATATGAATTTCTCAAAATGTTTTCCTTCTACTTTCAATTAGATAAAAAAGGCTACTGTAAATTGCTCAAAATTGGAGGATTTTTTAAACCACTTGTCTTATAAAAAAGAAAAGGTTATACCTTTCAGAATTAAGGGATTTTTGGACCCAACACTGTCAAAATAAACAACTGTTTCATTCAACCCTAACAGACAAAAAATCAGCTAAGGTTTGTTTACACCCATTTCAAGTCATGTGATCAATCTCTTGAGAAAATATCTAACTTTTGATTTCTCTAACATAGTTTGTGCCATGCAAAGTTTTTGCCATGAATGAAAAAAGTATAATACTGAAACTTCCCAATGGTATTCTCACATGACTTGAAATGGTAAAAACAAACCTTAGCCGATTACGTCTATTGCTATCTCATATGAATGTCTCAAAACTTTCTACTTTCAATAGACGATGACGCCAAAGATGGCGGCAAGGAACATTTTACCAAGATGCATCGCCTTCTTTAATTGAATTCCTATAGAATCGATAAAGATTTGTTATTCGAGCGCAATGTATCTTGGTAAACAGTTCCTCGCCGCCATCTTTAGCGTAATCGTCTATTGGATTAAATTGCAACTTTAACAAGCATCTCTAGAGTGAATCCTCAAATAAATTCTTAAATGTGATCAATGATTGAATCCACTAACCTAACAGCTTCTCTTTATTGTGAACTCTTGACGGACTTCTAAATCGGCAAAGTCATAGTGTTATCTGTCATCACCGCTTTCTTGGCTGGCAACTGCATTCAAGATCAGATCTTTAAACGGACTGATTTGGCTCAAACTTGATGACTCTTCTGGACCTACAAGAAAAAATAGCCACAGGTGTTTACGAGCAATCTTCAACAGACCTTTTAGCTTTTCTATAAAAGAGCCTGGATCGAGCATACACTCTTAACGTGATGTTCGATCAAGTGACGTTAGAGCTTCTATCACTAAATAGTGACATTGTGCACATTCGAAAATTCTTCGAAATGTAGGAAATATTGTTCGATTCTGATTCTTTTGAAACTTTTGAACAAGATCTCTTGCTGGTGTGCAAGTTTATTTTGTTTCCATTGTTTATTTTTAACAGCCTATTGAAATCTCCAGTGTGCAAGTGGCATACTCTGCACATGGGACTAGGTATGGGTAGCCTAGACCAATCACGAATGGTTTCCAAATCAAACTGTACTCATCATCATCATCATCATCTGATCATCATCATCATCATATTCATATGCTTTACCTAATATACAGGCATGGCAGCTAAATTAATCTAAACTAACTGGAATAAACTAACACAATGAAACTAATACAAAATGCAATGACAAGATAATCAACCAAATGTACAGATATCTTGTTGCCTGATAACTCCCGCCAAAAAAAGGCCAATCAGAATGATCTTGTCAGAATGGAAAACAGAATGCGTGGATCATTTAAATTACCAGAGAACAGAAATCTAAGCAAAAAGTAATATAATTTTCATTTACTTACGCCTCTCTGTCTGTATCATTTGCCTCGATTCACAGCTCTTTACCTCCGACTTTTATTTTAGGCCATTCGGTCGCCATTTCGGAAAATCAGCATGGCCATAACAGCAACAACAACAGCATTGAATGCGCCATCGCAGCGTAAAAATTGAAATTGCGGTTTTGGACCAGGAGGGAGCTCCCTGTTTTGGACCCTTCAGGATCGCTCTATTTTCGGCAGTGACTTTCAGACTATAAAAACAAGTTATAATGTTCGAATCTCTGGTCCAGTTTTGGCAAAAATAGGCAAAAGCTTTGGCAAACATGTCTCTTTTGGCCCTCTTCAATTTTCGCGCCAGAAAGCAGGGCTTCAAAAATTAACGAATTTTGGTGACAAAGTTTCTGCAGAAATTAGGCTACAGTCTCCAGAGTAGCTAAAAGATCTATTGACGATCGAACAAAGAGGTCTGATCTGTATGCCAAAACAGAAGCCTGCAGCCTTGCTTTTTCGAAAAAAATAAAGATCTAAGCAAAGGCTTCTTGGCACGAAAAACTGTCGACAGAGACCTTTTAGCTATTACACAAAAGAGTTCGGATCAAGCGATGTTTTTATATAGTATTGTAGAAATCGCAGGAATTTTAGAATGAGCAGAACAGTGATAAAAGCTATCGGTTAAACCACAGAATATTTCGCGTAAAAATGTGTAGAATTATCACTCGATCTGGACTCTTCTTGTAGAATAGCAAACGAAATAGTTTCAAGTGAGTTAGAAACAGGGCTAAAAAACGAAGTAGCGTTGTAGCGGCCCTACCAGGAAGGTAGCCTAAATGCTCAAATTTCCCATGAAGGAAAGAGGGG
>REGL01000555.1:62277-79224 GCA_004194395.1 Aurelia aurita complex sp. Pacific | reverse complement strand
ATTAGCAATTCGGTTACTTTAACCACAAAACGGTTAACTCACAGCGAAGTCTGCAGCACATTATCCTTCCCCTTTCCTTTCTTCTTGGCAACTGACGTCACAACTTTCTGAGTCACGTGCTTTTTACGAAATTTCTTCAAGCCATCAGAAGGCGATTTCAAACTTGACCGTAACGGCTTCTTTGCTTCTTTCTGTTCCGCATTTTTATCACTGCTCTTCCTTTCTCTATCTGGCGAGGTACTCTGCTGGTTAGCCTGTGCAGCACCTGCACCATTCATAATATCTGGAATAGCCACCTGGGAACCGGAAGCAAAATCTTTCATCGGTGGCGCAAGCCCATATTGCATTTGTGGGTTCGAAGCCATATTTTCCTGGTATGCCAGTCGTTGCTCATTTCCAAGGAACGGATTCTCAGTTCCAAGAAATCCATTATTCCGTGCTTCCTCTTCACGAACAGGTATGAATTCTTTCGAATGCCAGTTCTCATAATCGTACACCAAAGTACCCCTGGACCCCATCCTGGGATGCCCACAGTTTAGACTTTGGTGACTGGAGCTCTCAGGGATATGATTTTGATACCCATTCGCTGGAAGAAGGCTTTGACCTTCTGGCCCTTTGACCTTATGACCTTTGCTACGCTGTTTCTCCTGACCCTTACTTTGACCTTTACGAACCCAGACGTTGCCATTTTCATATAAATCGCATTGCCAAACGTTCGTTCCAGAATGGCTGTGTTTACTATGTCTCATTAACTCCTCCCGAGAACTTTGTAGCGAGCTTGCGATTGTTTCGTTAGACCGTCGGTGATATGCTTGACGAACTTCGTAACGAGATTCTTGGACGAAAACTTTCGGCGTTGTCGGATCTGGCGGCTGTTGTGCGTCATTTCTAGGCGGTGTCATGTCTTGCCGCGGCGGGAAATCCTGCTTCGAAGTAAGCTCTTGCCTCGGTGGAAAGTTCGCCTCTTGTCTCGGTGGAAAGTTCGCCTCTTGCCTCGGTGGAAAGTTCGCCTCTTGCCTCAGTGGAAAGTTCGCCTCTTGCCTCAGTGGAAAGTCTTGTTTCGGCCGATACCCGAGAGAAAAATGAGGAAACCTGACTGTATCTTTTACGACAGACAATGGGCAATCGTCGTACGGCGATAAGAAATGCGTCTCGTAATGAGCAACTTCATCGTAATGCCGAATCATCCTCAAGTTACGATACTGCGGCCGCAAGTCTTTCATTTCATATGTTTCGGTGGTGTTACTTCNGCCTCAGTGGAAAGGTCGCCTCTGGCCTCAGTGGAATGTCTTGTTTCGGCCGATACCCGAGAGAAAAATGAGGAAACCTGACTGTATCTTTTACGACAGACAATGGGCAATCGTCGTACGGCGATAAGAAATGCGTCTCGTAATGAGCAACTTCATCGTAATGCCGAATCATCCTCAAGTTACGATACTGCGGCCGCAAGTCTTTCATTTCATATGTTTCGGTGGTGTTACTTCGAGGATTCTCACGTCCTTGCGAAGGAGCGTTCAGCGGTTGCCGTTGTACGAGACTATACCATGAAGAATGATCATTGTTACGATACGTAGCTGCGTTAAACTCCGACGCAACAGGTTTCGCCAGTTCCGAATCGGTTACGGCATGTGGTGCTTTCGGTCCTTGAATCGGGTGCCCACATTCCGAGATCGTGTCAGACATTGATCGTCGGTGTAAAGAGAGGCCTGGGTTCGAACGACGTTCTTTGAAGATGGATAGTGGGGAATTGTCTGTGTTGATACGCGGCATTTGCTGATTGGCTGGATGAGGCTGAAATGAGAATGAACAGATTAGACTTTCCATAAGTAAACAAAAATTCATTTTGTAGGTCAATTTAAGGTAAAAATTTTGATAAGCGTGGTAGTGCAGAAGTTACAATTTAAAGCAACAATTTTGATAAGCGTGGTAGTACAGAACAATCCAGAAACTGTCATGGACAGAAAAAGCAACAAACGAGGAAATGCTTCAAAGAATGAATGAAAAACGAAAACTGATCAATATCTTGAGGGAAAGAAAACTAAGATATTTTGGGCATTTGATACGACAAAATAATATTTACAGAACACTGTTAGAAGGATATTTAGATGGAAATAGAGGCAGAGGTCGCCCAAGGATTGTGGCATGGTGTTGTGGCGCAGTGTTGTAATCCACTGACTTTGCAGCCAGAACAGTCAGGCGGACAGGGTTCTATACCCGGTAGAGCCCCACCACTTGAGCGTCATGACAAGGGGTCGCAGACTCGATTAGGCCTATTCTACTTCTGCGAAACCTAGCGCTTGGCGCTAAAAACCGCCACTTCACCTTCACCTTCAAGGATTAACTGGTATGGCAACATCAAGGAGTGAACTGGTATAAAGTATAAATGGGCAACAAGAGTAGCAATGGACAGAGACAAGTGAATAGCTACTGTATCATCTAACGTTGAAAGATATGGAGCATGAAGAAGAAGAACTATGGAAGAAGCGTGCCTGCAAGTAACTGATAATGATTGGCCCTGATTCTTAAGGTAATTACTTCAACACACACAAATGAATAGTCGAACACATTTAGGTTTTCATAAAAGTGCAACACTAGAGATATACAGGATGTTTTAGAAAAAACTCCATCGTCAAAATGTAAACAAAACGATTATTTTTGCAGTTTTTTGAAAGGTGATATCACATAGGATTTTCATACTTTTTTCAAAATGAAAGTTGCTGTTTGGACATAAATCATTGTACTAAGGAACAAACCAAACATTCATATCTTCTACGATTGCTCGGATATAAGTGGATTTTTAACGTTCACTTTTTGGTGGCTTGGGTGAAGCCATCAAACAAACTGCAGATAACAATGGATGAACAATGGATAATTGGTGACACGTGCGAGTTTTCGAATTTGTTTATTTTTTGGCGACGGAGCCCCTTTAAGCATTGATAGAATTTTAGTAGATAAAACAACATTTGTAAAATTCTTACCTGTGAATGTGGCGAGCAAGACGACAAACTCGAGCTCGAACTCCCCCGTCTCTGCCTCGCNTTGGACATAAATCATTGTACTAAGGAACAAACCAAACATTCATATCTTCTACGATTGCTCGGATATAAGTGGATTTTTAACGTTCACTTTTTGGTGGCTTGGGTGAAGCCATCAAACAAACTGCAGATAACAATGGATGAACAATGGATAATTGGTGACACGTGCGAGTTTTCGAATTTGTTTATTTTTTGGCGACGGAGCCCCTTTAAGCATTGATAGAATTTTAGTAGATAAAACAACATTTGTAAAATTCTTACCTGTGAATGTGGCGAGCAAGACGACAAACTCGAGCTCGAACTCCCCCGTCTCTGCCTCGCGATAATAGGCGACTCCTCTTCAATTGCCATTTTTCTCATTCCTTGCTGCAATGAATCAACCCCTGGTCCAGGCTGGCATGCAAGACCCCCGTGCTTACATTTACACCCAGGTCCATTATTCAAATTATTCCAACGTTCAACAATATTCCCATTAAATTGTACAGCAAGATCTTCATCGACCCCCTCGTTCTGATTTGGGGGATTTTCCGACGAATACAACACAACTGTAGGGTCTCTTGTCTGTGGCATGGTGATTCCCCTACGTGGAGGATCTTGGTATAGATCGGCATAATAATGAGGCTCTCCATGCTTTACTTTACGATGCACCTTACGGGAATCTTCAGCATTGGAAATGCCTCTATTTGAGGCATTCTTCTTCAAGGAGTTCATGCCTTCATTTCCACTGCTTTGTACATCCTTCGTCGGGGTTTTCTTACTGAAAAACGATCTATACTTCCGGTCTGTGCGACCTGAATTCTGAGAAGTCACTGCTCGAGCTTTTCCTGGAAGTGTATTGGCTCGTTTGAAGTTAAATGAAGCATGAGATTCGTTATCGGTACTACTACTTCCGGGTTTAACAGCCAGAAGGTTTCGTAATGCAGATGCGGAGCTCGTGGAGATGGATTTATGTTTTGAGTTGACGAGTGTTTTTAGCATTGACACGGCTCCTAGTTCCCATAAGAGTTCTTGGTCCTCGATAGATCGTGCAGATAAGTTCCAGAGAATACCACATGAATTCGAGACGATTCTGGTGCTTGGCGAACGAAGATGGGAGATGAGGATCTAAGAGGAGGCAAAATAGTAAATTCATTTCATTTTCATTTTAAATTTTCTGTGCACAAAAATCCCTTCAGCTGACTGACACAAAGTTGTAATTTGGCAATTTCGTTTTGGAGCCTATTGCTTTTAAGACACGCGCAATTATTTAACTTTAAAACTAAACACTGTTAGCTCCAAAACAAAATTGCCAAATTACAAATTAATACAATCTATATACAGTTAAAGCTAAATTATGTACAGTAAGTAACCTATCTAATAGCACCTGCTCTTCCAGGAAGTCATGCTTTAAGTTATGTTCAGCTCGTATAATAACTTTTTAGTTTGGTCATAAATGACAGAAAGAAATGCGCATTATCATTGTAGACTTCAATGATGATAAAAAATCTGAAAATTTTGACTTTATGGCAAGATTGAGTATTTTGCTTAAAAAGTATGGCTCAAAATAAGGGTTTTCAATGAGTAATTTTTCTGCCTTGCTGTATCAAAATCAAACATTTTATCATCTATGAATATTTTTGGATCTTTGACAAAACAACTCAAAAAGAAAATGTTATCGAAAGTTTGATAGTCAATTGTTGGTGATTTTATAAACAGGAGTACTTTTTTTGGGGACACCCGGTAATAAAAATAACTAACCTTCAAACAACCATGCTCTCGAAGAATCTGCCTGTACTCCGGTTTCACTGCTATATGCGATGAAATATTCCTCATGATACCCCCTGAGTTCTCTGGTATAACCAAGCTGCGTGATGGACTTCGATAATTCAAAGCATAGCACAGGAACTTCAGCGATCCGGGGGCCGAGCATATCTCTTCTTTGTTGTCAGAACTATGTGCTGATAGATTCCAGACGGCACTAAGGATGCTTCGAATGGCTGCTTCGCTGCGGACATGCTGCACAGCTGTCATGAGATTTCTTGCAGTACTTGACTGAAAGGTAAGAGTAGAATTTTAGAGGGGCTTCATTAATTTAGCAGGGAAACCTACTTGCACGGAGTGATCTCTTAGTTTAATGAGAGCAGAGAGGAGTTAAGACTCTTTGAAAGCCACGGAAGGGCTGGAATTATTCAAATCTTTAAAAAAGTGGGTGTAAAATTCCATAACATTTTTCTTTACATTGAATGGCTTGAAAGAAACTTATAGTACTTTGTTGTAAATCTGCCGTGAAAATTTTTTAATCTCTTGATTTTTCTCAAAATGGTGGCGATTTACTCATTATTGAAAAGATCATGGAAAATTTGTAAATAATTTGAAATCAACTAAGTCCTAAACCAATATAGGAAAAATGATATAACCTCCAAGAAAACCGTAGTTTATAAAGGTCTACAATATGGTGGCAAGCAGAAATCTGTAGGTTTTCTGGTTTAGGATTTAGAAATTTGATGATGTCAAGCCTCAAATCTAATAAATGCGGCTATTTTGAAACTAATCAAGATATCAATAAATTTCCATGGCAGATTTATAGCCAAAAACTCTGAGTCCCTCCCAAGCCATTTAATTCAAAGAAAACTGTAATAGAATTTCACACCGACCTTTTCAAAGATTTGAGCCCTATGTTCCACGGATGACTTCCAAAGTAGAGTTTGCGTTCAAAGATTATCACACAAATGGGCCCTATTGTTTAACGAACCTGTTTTACTCTGTCTCAAATTAGATATCACCTGCAAATGCCCGCGAACAACCACAACAGGAGTGTTCTGCAAATAAAATTTCGCGTTATCGTAAATCTCAGGTGACATCTAATTTGAGACGGATTTCAAAAACAAAATCAAGAATAAATCCACACAAACCTCAGCTAAAGTCCGCTTCCCGTTCTCATCCGATTTCCAAGAAACATTTCGAAGTATCCCAGCAGACACTTGTACCAAATCCTCCTCCTCATTGGAAGCTAAACCAGTGACGATTGCACGCAGTGCCCCTTTCATTTCCAATAAAGTATTTTTGTTTTTTACATCACTGTATGTGAGGTTGATTAGAGCCATGCCTGCGTATTTACGAAGTGTGATGCTGTAAGGATCTTTGCATTGACTGTTCGATTTATGGTCGACTTGTAACAGTTCAGCAATCACCTGTGAATAAGGATGGGATGGGTCAAACAGATTCACGTCAGACGTTTGGCGTTGCAAATGTAAGACTCTGGGTTTTCGTTCTTTTAGATATACCGTAAGAGCTCCATTAGGCCCCCGGGGACTTATTTCATTTTGGACACTCCAGAGGGGAGCTTGAAAGAGAGAGGGGCTTATTCATAAAATCGAATGACAAGTATAGATATGATAGCTTTAAATTTCTTTTTAATTTAACATACAATTTTACGAGTCAAAAGCATCAGTTCGACACAGTTTTATCTCAAACCATATCAAAATTAACATGCAAACTCGAAAATCTTATCTCAATATATGGAAAATCTTAGGTAACCTCTGGGATTTGATAAAAGTGGGGGAGGGGGCTTAAAAGAGAGGGAGACTTTATAGAGTTTACGGTATGCAGGGCCCATTTCTCAAATGATTTACCATTATAAGTTAGGATCGCCAAGGACATAGATAGATCTTAAATCAGTTCTTGAAACAAACTTTTTAAACTAGCTTATAATTCATACTTTGTAAATACTCTTATTTTTGTACAGTTTTTGTATATTGTATATACTAAAATAACTAAACATAAATACATTTTTCAAATGGAGCCCTGTGTCATGTGAAAGCAAATTTGGGATATTTGGGATCCCCCCATAAGAAACCTTCCCAAAATCAGGCTGAGAAGTTTCTTATATGAGGGCACCATTTCTCAAAAAAATCAGCCTGAGGTTTCTTATAAAGTGGTTTCTATTTTGTGGGTTCTTACTACAACAAATTTGTTGAAAGAAATATTACCTGGAGTCCTCCGAGCTCTGTGATCGTGTTCTTATGCTCTTCTTCAAATGATAATTTCATGAGCGCTGCAACTGCGGGGCATGGTCCATGATCACGCAACGCAGGAGCACCTCTGTGTGCCTGATACTTCTCGAGGTTTCCACTCAAGACAGCCTCGCTATGAGCACGAACAATCTCAATCAGGCGCAGAACACGAGCTTCACGACGTCCCTTGCGGTCGACTGTCCCTGAGTTGATGATGTTGTGAAGAGCAAGGCCTGAAAAAAGCAGAGGGTTGAAATTTCTNCTTATGCTCTTCTTCAAATGATAATTTCATGAGCGCTGCAACTGCGGGGCATGGTCCATGATCACGCAACGCAGGAGCACCTCTGTGTGCCTGATACTTCTCGAGGTTTCCACTCAAGACAGCCTCGCTATGAGCACGAACAATCTCAATCAGGCGCAGAACACGAGCTTCACGACGTCCCTTGCGGTCGACTGTCCCTGAGTTGATGATGTTGTGAAGAGCAAGGCCTGAAAAAAGCAGAGGGTTGAAATTTCTAAAATCTTTGAAAAGGAAGGTGGGTGTAAAATTCTATGACATTTTCTTTGACCTGAATGACTAAGGCTCAGATCTTTCCAGTCTTTAAAAAGGTAGGTGTAAAATTCTATGACATTTTCTTGATTTTCAAGGCTCAAATATTTCAAGTCTTAAAAAAGGTGGGTGTAAAATTCTACGACATTTTCTTTGACCTAAATGACTAAGGCTCAAATCTTTCCAGTCTTTAAAAAGGTGGGTGTAAAATTCTATGACATTTTGCTTTGAATTGAATGGCTTGAAAGGAACTTATGGTACTTTCCTGTAAATCTACCGTGGAGATTTTTTGCTATCTTCATTTTTTTCAAAATGGTGGAAATTTAATTATTTTTGAAAACAATCATGGACAATTTATGGAAAATTTACCATCCATTTATTTGCCTGAGAATGAAGACAATTCCCTAAAATTATTTTCGATGGGATCTGCGAAAAAGAAATCAAACGGCGCAAAACTCTAAAACGGTGCTGCCGAATACTATGAAACAAATTTCTAATTCCCCCTCTTTTCTAAGCTTCTGGAGTGTAAAAAAATAAATAAGCCCCCCGTAAGCTTAATAGAACTTTTACAGTACAGTATTACCCCGCCACTAAGAAACTGACTCGTAAGAAACTGCAGCCTGCCAGATGGCACCATGTCCATTGTTAACATTTGGTTTGAAATAACATTTATATGATATTCATAAGAAATCAAACAGCCTGGTTTTACAAAATGAGTTTCTTAACGGCTCAAAACATTTATTGCACAAAAAGAAAGGAAAATTCTAGTCCAAGGTTTTGTATACTCGAACTTTGATTATTGCCCTCTGGTATGGTACTTCTCATCAGCTAAATCCTGGCAAAAAATCGNCGGTAGACACCCAGACTGTCGCATTGCAGTGCATGAATCCGTACTACTTGACATTGCAAGGAGCGTTCTAGCTATATCATCCTTATCGTGCGTACCCAACATACTCAGGAGAGATGACACCATATCGACTTTGGTGTCCAGGTTTTGGTGCGATGCGGCCACGCTCGAGAAACTGACGACACTCGCATTGTCCGAGTTCTTTTGATTGTCATGGTTCTGTTGGATGTTTATCTGGCTGATGCTGCGCAGAGGGCCTTGCAGTTGGGATCGTGAAAATTCCTGTTTGAAGAACGAAACAAAATTTAAAATTATCAATCAGGCCCACTGCCTCCAATATTTGCTACCTAACAATCATATAAAGTGGATTCTGTGGCCAGCTATATAACAATCAAGCATAACATAAAATGCAACTAAACTTTGACCAGAAAATTGCTTTTTGCCTCATTCGTATTGTATTCTTGTACATTTATTCCAAATCCAAACAATGAGCATCAAAACATTCTCTCTCCATCAAGAGATACAAAGCTAGATAAAATAGAGTCATTGTATTTCACTCCCCATGGTATCGTCCCTGTATAGTAACTAGATAAGTATACTTGCATAGTAATTAGATAGAATGTAAGATATATTGTCAATATTGTATATGAATAGAAAAAAGGAGATATAAAGCCAATGCATTAATGTTCTTTTCGAGTTAAAATTACCGTATTATGCCCCCTGAAAAAGTACTTAAACGTAATGAGATTGCATTATAACAAATAAACAATTACGGGGGTACTTACATCACTTGCTTCTCTTTCCATCCTTGCAATATTCAGCATCCCTTGTTGAAACGTTTTAAAATGGTCCTCCATCGACGGGTGATTCGTTCCATAAAATGGATCCATCTGCATTTGCCTTGACATATGATTCTGCTGGTCCGGTCTACGATGTCCTGTAACATCATCGTACGATGGTGGTGGCAATGGACCTAGGGATCTCTGGGCTTGGGACCTCTGGGCCTGTGATACTTGAGCCTGTGGCATCTGACCCTGCTGGATTTTCCCTGGTAGCATTTGATTCTGTGGCCATTGATTCTGTGGGATTTTACCTTGCTGTAACTGCCCTTGTGGCATTTTACCCTGTGAGATCTGATTTTGTTGCATTTGACTTGGTTGCATTTTACCTTGCTGTGACATTTCAGCTTGTGAAAACTGACCTTGTGGCCTTTCACCTGTACCTTGCGGCATCTGACCTTGTGACCTTTGACTCTGTGGCATCTGACCCTGTGACATTTGACCTTGTGGTGTTTGACCCTGTGACATTTGACCTTGTGACGTTTGAGATTGTGGCATTTGACCCCGTGACATTTGACCTTGAGAATAGACAGGTCTTGTGCTCTGTGGTGAAACGACATTGGAGGGTGCATCTGTGGGTGCATCCTAGACATATGCATCTGTTGGGTCATGGCACCATGTTGCAAATGCTGGCCTGGATGACGTGGCTGATAAAGCATGCTGGGAGCACCTTGCATATTAAGATCCATATGACTTGGTACCTGACCTCTAACAGGCCCTGCCTTATCTTCGAAGTGACCTCTGGTTTGACCTCTGTTCTGGTCACTCCCTCTAATCTGCTCACTTCCTCTTATGGGGTTATTCTCTCGGTCGTGGTCATTTCCTCTCACTTGGTCATTCCCTCTAATCTGGTCATTCCCTGGATAATGCCCACCATAAGGAGGCATCTGTACTTTCGGTCTAATGAGCTCATTTGGGAAATTTTGCGGCCGGTTGGAATAAGGTCCTGGTGGCCTTTGTCGAGAAACCATGTGCTGTTCTGGATAGCTCTGGGGACCGTAAGATGGTTGATGGTAAGTGTGTCCTGTTACCTGTCCTCTGGGGAAGTTGTGACGTACTGGCATGTGATTGATCTGAGCTTGATGGTAATTGTACGACTGGTTATGATGTAAATACGGGTGCTGACTCACAGTAATATTAGCTTGTGGTTGAGACTGTAATTGCTCACTATGAGGTACACTTACAGCCACCTTTGACCCTGTATCCTTTGTCCCTTGACCTTGATACGTGGCCTTTGACCCCATATCATGCGATTCATTATTATGAGCCTCGTTCTCGGAAATCTCGGCATCTGAAGCCTCGGATCCATCTGGGTCAGGTGACCCTGGCGCTGTAATTGGGACAGAGGTTGCTGGGTTGACGACGGTTGAGATGTCAGTCTGATTTGAGCCGGATGATTCTTTAGATGACCAACAATGGTCTGGAGTCCCTGTTTCATCATCTTTGTCCTGATTGGCTGAGCTGATTATGCATTGTTCATGGTCTTGTTGAAACTGCAGATTTGATTGGTTCATATCTGTTTTTTCTAAGTTGCCTTCAATCAATGCATTCTGTGGACCAAAAGTGAAAATCATGAGCATAAGGCCCAGATCTTTCGAATCTTTAAAAAGGTGGGTGTGAAATCCTATGATATTTTTCTTTGAATTGAATGGCTTGAAAGGAACTTATGGTACTTTGATGTAAATCTGCCATGGAAAATTTTTGATTTCTTAATTTTGTTCAAAATGGCGGCAATTTAATTATTTTGAAAAATTCATGGAAAATTTTGAAAAATCTAAATCATCGCAAATCCTGACCAATTGAGGAAAAATTATATAACCTTCAACAAAACCATAGTTAGCGAAGGACTAAAATATGGTGGCAAGCAGAAATCTGTAGCTTTTCTGGTTTAGGATTTAGAAATTTCATGACGNATAATTCTATCGTTGGACTTTTTTGAAATCTTCAATATTTTCAGAATTCAAGTGTTTTTCTTCTTTTTCAAGACTTCAAGAAAAATTTTCAAAAAACTTAAAACCATTGTAATTTCTAAACTGTTTGACGCAACATGAAGTAATTTCGAAGAAAACCATAGTTTATGAATGCCTAAAATATGGTATCAAGAAAAAGTCTGTCACTCATCTGGTTTATAATTTAAAAATTTGATGACGTCATATCCTCAAATGAATTGAAATGTAAAATACCCTGTAATTTCAAAAAAACATTCAGAGTTTCTGGAAAGTCCAACAACGGTAGAATTATAGATAAGTATCTAAAGTTTCTTTCAAGTCATTCAATCAGAAGACATAGGTCATTGAATTTTACACCCACCTTTTTACGCCAAGTTAAAGATTTGAAACCTATGCTGTCGAAAAGATGGTAACAGGAACAAGGACAGATTTTCTAACACAATAACATGAGATCCTTTTGTTGACACCTGAATTCAAAGCGATTAGTGGTTGCAGACAAAGGAAATTCTCTCAACCATAAATTCAAAACAAACATAGCCGCAAAAGTTTCTCCGAAACTCTGACGCTCTCATTGAGAGCTGTCGAATGGTGGTATTCTCAATGATGAAATTTTCATTAAATATACCTGCATCTCTTGTTGTTGTTGCTTCTGTTTCTGATCTTGTTCACTGCAAAATCCACTATCCCTCCCTGGAGGGCCTGGTACAGCACCAGCTTGTTCTGTGTTTCCAGCAGCAGCAGCGGTTTGAGTTTGTCTTTGTTCTAGAGCCTTAGCCTCAGCATCTTGTACCCCTGTTTTTCGAGCCTCTTCTTCAATTGCACGCTGTTCCTCAAGAGTCAGTTCTTGGGACGATTCGTTTGCTTGAGTTTGATCCTGAAAGGTAATTGATCAATTACTTGATTGATTAATTACTTNATGGTAACAGGAACAAGGACAGATTTTCTAACACAATAACATGAGATCCTTTTGTTGACACCTGAATTCAAAGCGATTAGTGGTTGCAGACAAAGGAAATTCTCTCAACCATAAATTCAAAACAAACATAGCCGCAAAAGTTTCTCCGAAACTCTGACGCTCTCATTGAGAGCTGTCGAATGGTGGTATTCTCAATGATGAAATTTTCATTAAATATACCTGCATCTCTTGTTGTTGTTGCTTCTGTTTCTGATCTTGTTCACTGCAAAATCCACTATCCCTCCCTGGAGGGCCTGGTACAGCACCAGCTTGTTCTGTGTTTCCAGCAGCAGCAGCGGTTTGAGTTTGTCTTTGTTCTAGAGCCTTAGCCTCAGCATCTTGTACCCCTGTTTTTCGAGCCTCTTCTTCAATTGCACGCTGTTCCTCAAGAGTCAGTTCTTGGGACGATTCGTTTGCTTGAGTTTGATCCTGAAAGGTAATTGATCAATTACTTGATTGATTAATTACTTGATTGATTAATTATTTGATTAACTGATTGCCTAAGATAAAGTGAATCATAACGTTTACTTTCCTGAGCTTTTTCGTTATATTAAAGGCAATATATCCCCTTGGTGAATGAAGGAAATCGATAAGGATCTCTATTGAATATTCCACAAATTTACGCTAATTTCCTTTATTCAACGAAGGCAGGATCATTCATGCGTAATTTTCATGGCCATGAAAATTATGCATGAATGACTTTGCTTTCTATGGATGAAGCAAATTATCGAGGGGACAGTGTGCTAAACTTGCATTTGCTCTTGCTCAACAAGCATGCCTTGCACGTTCCATGTCTTAGTTGGCCTTTACTTTCGCCATTTTCATCCGCCATGAAACTGCACGAAGTGGCGACAACAAAGGCCAACCAAGAGATGGCAGGAGCTAAGCATGCTGGTTGAACAAAAGCCTTTAAAGGGGCTCCATCACCAAATTGTAAACAAATCTATAAAAAGCATTATTTTAGGCAATTGCCTTATATGCTGGGATTTACTGTAAGAGTACTCACCGCAGTATTTTCCGTTACATTATGTTCTGCCTCATGTTCGATCCAGGGTGGCGTGAAGCATAACTGCTCAGAAGATGGTATTCTCGACGTCTCCTCCATGAGACCAAAATGCTGTGAAGAGATCGTAAGATGTTAGAAGCGTCACGTGTGTACGTATGTATCAATTTGCCACAAGAACAATTTAAAAAGTTACAATATTTTAAGAGCTAAAAATAGATACATTACAATTTTAATACAATTTGAATAAATACCTATAAAAGCACCCCTAATGTCATACCGTAAAGGTCTATTTAGCCCCCCTTTATAAAGCCCCCTCTCTTGTAAGCTCCTCCCCTTTAAAGGGGCTGGATAAGAAACTGTCAGGGAAATTTTTGATTTGGCTGTTTGCTGATGAGCTAATTTATCGTGACTATTCAATGAAAATTCAAAATAAATGTATCATCTTGAAGATTCGCCTTTGCACTCTCTTCTGATACAAATTAGATCTCCATATGTTTTGGGATTGCTGTGATATACATGGATTTCCAACAAGTATTTTTGTTGATCTTTCACCCAAAGATCAGCCCGTATCTAGATAAGGATCTTTCCTTTTGAATTTAGCTAATTACAAAGGAATTTCTCCTTTCAAAATGCGATATTTGATGCACAAACCGTGGATTTGTTGACGTACTTCTTATCCAGCCCCTTTAAGCACAAATATTAAATAAGACGAAATGACGAAATATGACGAAAACTGTTGATAAACTAACCTTCACAGAGTCGACCCCACTACTAGGCTCAGCATACATGTTGTCATAGTGACTTGTATTTCTGAAACTATCAAGCACAGGGGATCGAGGATGCCCTTCTTGCGATGTTGCTGCTGCTGTTGTCGACATAGCTGGGCCTGAAACGGAGGCTGCTGTAACCATGGTTTCTGCAGTATGATTAGGCACTGTTGGGATTGTCAGTTCTGCGGAATATTCAAGTGGAGTCTGGATACCCTGCGAGACAGAAAAGTATGTTGTTTATTGCTACTTTAGCAACCTACAACGTCCTCCTAGCACGACTCTGAGGGCGCATTGTGGAACGCCCAGAGGCATCCTGTATTCAAATCTCAAATCTTTATAAAGGTAGGTGTAAAATTTTATGACATTTGGCTTTGAATTGAATGGCTTGAAAGGAACTTTACAGCAAAAAACCCTGAGTTCCTTCCAAGCCATTTGATTCAAAGAAAACTGCAATAGAATTTTACACCCAGCTTTTAAAGATTTGAGCTCTATGCTGTCATGTCGTTGATTGCTGGTCTAACAAACTTTAACGTCCTCCTAGCACGACTCTGAGGGGGCGTTGTGGAACGCCCAGAGGCGTCCTGTATTCAAATCTCACATCTTTAAAAAGGTGGGTGTAAAANCTGTATTCAAATCTCAAATCTTTATAAAGGTAGGTGTAAAATTTTATGACATTTGGCTATGAATTGAATGGCTTGAAAGGAACTTTACAGCAAAAAACCCTGAGTTCCTTCCAAGCCATTTGATTCAAAGAAAACTGCAATAGAATTTTACACCCAGCTTTTAAAGATTTGAGCTCTATGCTGTCATGTCGTTGATTGCTGGTCTAACAAACTTTAACGTCCTCCTAGCACGACTCTGAGGGGGCGTTGTGGAACGCCCAGAGGCGTCCTGTATTCAAATCTCACATCTTTAAAAAGGTGGGTGTAAAATTTTATGACATTTGGCTATGAATTGAATGGCTTGAAAGGAACTTTACAGCAAAAAACCCTGAGTTCCTTCCAAGCCATTTGATTCAAAGAAAACTGCAATAGAATTTTACACCCAGCTTTTAAAGATTTGAGCTCTATGCTGTCATGTCGTTGATTGCTAGTCTAACAAACTTTAACGTCCTCCTAGCACGACTCTGAGGGGGCGTTGTGGAACGCCCAGAGGCGTCCTGTATTCAAATCTCAAATCTTTAAAAATGTGGGTGTACAATTTTATGACGTTTGGCTTTGAATNTCGTTGATTGCTGGTCTAACAAACTTTAACGTCCTCCTAGCACGACTCTGAGGGGGCGTTGTGGAACGCCCAGAGGCGTCCTGTATTCAAATCTCACATCTTTAAAAAGGTGGGTGTAAAATTTTATGACATTTGGCTTTGAATTGAATGGCTTGAAAGGAACTTTACAGCAAAAAACCCTGAGTTCCTTCCAAGCCATTTGATTCAAAGAAAACTGCAATAGAATTTTACACCCAGCTTTTAAAGATTTGAGCTCTATGCTGTCATGTCGTTGATTGCTGGTCTAACAAACTTTAACGTCCTCCTAGCACGACTCTGAGGGGGCGTTGTGGAACGCCCAGAGGCGTCCTGTATTCAAATCTCAAATCTTTAAAAATGTGGGTGCAAAATTCCGCGACCCCTTGTCATGACACTCCAGTGGTGGAACCTACCGGGTATTGAACTCTGTCCGCCTGACTGTTCTAGCTGCAAAGTCAGAGGATTACACCACTGCGCCACAACACCTTCATGTTCTGTTACTTTCAAAACAAAGCTAAAACCTGGGTAGGTAAATAAACTTACCGAGTTATTATGACTGATCCAAGGTGGAGTGAAAGGAATAAATTCTAAACATTCTAAACAAAGATAAAACCTGGGTAGGTAAACAAACTTACCGAGTTATTATGACTGATCCAAGGTGGAGTGAAAGGAATAAATTCTAAACATTCTAAACAAAGATAAAACCTGGGTAGGTAAACAAACTTACCGAGTTATTATGACTGATCCAAGGCGGGGTGAAAGGAATAAATTCATAGGACGGAATCTTCGATGATAATCCTTGGAATGTTCTTTCAGGCATAGAAAAATCCTACAAAAGGAAAGATGCAGAAGTTGCAAATAAGAGTGTACATTGAAAAGTAAGGCAAACAAATAATCATTGCCAGCATAGGTTTCAAATCTTTAAATCGGCTTAAAAAGGTGGGTGTAAAATTCTATGCTATTTGTCCAACTGAATGGCTTAAAAGAAACTTTGGCTACAATGTATAATTCTACCATTTGACTTTTTAGAAATTGTAACTATTTTTTAAATCATAGCGCGTTTTATATTTCAGCTCATACGAAGATGTGACATCATCAAATTTCTAAATCATAAACCACAAAAGTGATGGAATTTTGCTTGATACCATATTGTAGGCATCCATAAACATAACTTTTCTTTGGAATTATTCCATGTTACATCAAAGTGTTTAGAAATTATGGTGGTTTCAATTTTCTTTGAAAATTTTTCTTGAATTTTTTAAAAAGAAGAAAATACTCTAATTCTTAAAATATTGCAAATTTCAGAAAAGTCCAACGGTAGAATTATAGAGAAATAGCTAAAGTTTCTTTGAAGTCATTCAGTTCAAAGAATAGGTCATTGATTTTTACACCGGCCCTTTTAAAGATTTGGAACCTATGCTACCACTGCATCCCTTTTCGAGAGTTCTACTGCTTAAAAAATTTGTGTGTAGCTATATGCCAGAATTCACATGTTGAAACCAACCAAACAAATGAAATCAAAATTAACTGTTGTTCAAAATCTCTGAAAGAAAGGGCTGGGATTTTATCCAAAAACGGGCTTTGATCAGAGTACTTGAAATCTGAATAAAGTAGCATTTTGATTGATGCCAGGAACGTAAATAATTCAAGGGGCAGTTAGACGTGACGCTGCGCGGGACAATTTCATTGTATTTCTATGACTAGCTGTTAACGCAGTTAAGTAAGTGCTGCTCATACCAGTTTACGCAGCACTCAAGGAGTG